>JAOTQJ010034857.1:0-15691 GCA_025642045.1 Solanum sejunctum
ATTAGGTGGCGACTCTGTTTTCCTTTCGAATTTCGAGAATTGATTTTTCTCAAATTAATTGAGTTTAAATCGATTTTCGAATTTTTTTCGTTTTCAAAAAAGCCATTTTTTGATATAACATGTATATAATAGATATTGTATCTTTTTAACTTTTTTGTATATTTATTTTTTCATATTTTAATTCATTTTAGTAAATTCCGTAATCTCTTGAAAGCGAACATGTTAACATTCTGAAAAATTGCAGTCACCATCTTCCCGGCCCAATTGCACATGACTTCAATAATGCACTAAAATAATAGTTGCAGTTAGTAATACGCTGTGTTTTCTATTTGGCTAGCCCCCTTCACATCGCACAAACTTTCCTTCATGTAGGTATTCTCGCAACCAATATCATAATTCTTGAGGTTATTTAACTAATAATTTTTATATTAAAAGTATAAAAATATAATATAGATATTTAACTCAATCTGAAAATAAATTTAAAAAGAGGAGGATTGCTCAATCTATATAAGGTTATCATCTTTTTCGCATCCCATTGATGCAAAACTTAATACCCTCGCCTCATATTCAGAGAACTAAATATGTGGTGCATATGAATAATTTTTAATATGAGAATCCAATATTAGTGTTTGGCTTTAATACCATATAAAAATATAATATATGAGATTAACTCAACTCAAAAAGTTAGCTAAAAAAGGAAGAATTATTCAAAATCATACAACAAGACCATCCTATCCTTATCCCACCAATGTGAGACTTAAAAAGAAAGTCACTCAACTTTTTGTAATACAAAAATCACTTAATTAATGATAATTATCTTAGAAAATCACTCAACCTAACTAAATTAGTACATAAAATTTAAATTCTTGCTTGAGACTCGAACAACAAAACGAGAAAAACGCTAAGAACCCATTTGGCTTTACTGAAAAAATAGCTTTTAAAAGTAATTTAGAAGCACTTTTTAAAGTGCTAAAATTTATTTGAAAAATAAGTAATTATATATTTGGATAAAAGTGTTGTAGCTAAAAAAAATTGTTGATATATTTGGCACATAAGTGATGTTAAATATTTTTTTAATTAAAAATGCCTGAAATACTCATCTAGTTCTTTTAAACAGAAAATCTTAAAGTAATCAGTTTTTTTAAAGTAATCAGTTTTTTTAAACAGAAAATCTTAAACTGATTACTTTAAGATTTTCTGTTTAAAAAAATAAAATAAAATAAAATAAATATATATTTCAATTCAATATAAATATAAACTTACATAAAAATTGTATTTATTTTAGCAAGAACTATTTATATATAATTTTCAAATTGACACGGCACATACATGCAAAATACGTACACTAAACTAGTTCTTTCTAATGGCATGTATGTCGCTTCTTATTTCACATAAAGAATTTAAGATTTCTTTTAATTATATTCATGAATAATAATATTTATTTATAATTTGCGTATTTCTCTTACTATTATAAATTATTTTTAAAAAAAATAGTGAAAGAACAACAATATATATATATATATATATATATATATATATAAACATACATTCATATTTCAATATTAAAAGAGTGTTGGGCTGTAGTTTAAATTGAAATAATGAGAAGGGAGAGAATAGTTAAGGTTTTTTCGTTAAAGATATTTTTGGGAATATGAAAAATTATTTAGGGTAAAAAGATAATTATTTTGATTAAACTATAACAACTTTTATTTTGATTAAACTATAACAATTTTTAATAAAAAGTTGAGATGATAATGCTTTAACTTTTAACTTATAATTTATTTTAAATAAATTTTAACTTTTTTTTAAAATTATTTTAAAAATTATCTAACACCGGGCTCTAGAATAACACGGGTAAGACTCGTGATTAATATGAAACCTAACATAGTTTCCCCAACCCCTCTGGTCTTCCTTCACTTGCAAATATTTAATCAACGTAACCCCTTACTTCACTACTCACACACTCTTTCTCTAGTGGGAGGAATAATATATTTCTGTCTCCACATATATATACCAAAACTTCAAATTATACAATTAAATTTTTTGCAGAATATGGATGTCTACGGAGGGTCAACACCAGACGTGTTTCGGATTGATGATCTTCTCGATTTCTCCAATGAAGAGATGTTCTCCTCCGTCGACTTTGACCTCAATCACCATTACCAACCACCTCCTACAGACAACAGTTACTATGATGCTTTCCCCAATTCCGACGACTTCACCGACAAACTCTGCCTTCCTGTAAGTAATTATTTAAACAAAATGTCCAACAGTTGCGGATTATGTATTGCAAAGATACCTCTCTTATATCCTTTCCATTGCTATTTTATATGTGGATAGGATCTGACTCTCCAAGTGGGACTGCTTTCGAATTTTGAATTGTCATTTTCCATATCAGGAACACTATGTATTTTGAATCCAACCTATGTCGTATAAATGAATAGACTTAAGCAATTTACAGAAATCTTTTACAATTACTTATTCTAGATCACATATTGTTAAAGTCTTTTTTAAATTCTGCATCAAATTAAATTCACTCATGTGATAGAGTAATTTTTTTAAAATATTGATTTAGAGAAACAGTGAATCATATTATAAATAGGGGCACATGGAGTATCATATCATGTTTTGCTAAAAACAAAAGTGAACTTATAACTTATATATTGATGTAAGGAACTTATAAGTTTAAACTCTCCGGTAAGTTTTCTACCATGTGCAAGATTAAAAAAATATTTTGATATAATTTTAATTTAGAATGACAAAATAATTTTTTTTCTTTATTTTATTAAAGTAAGTAATTGTATGTTGTTATAATTTGTGAAGAGTGATAATGTAGCGGAGTTGGAGTGGCTTTCGAACTTGGTGGAAGACTCATCCAATAATTTGCCTTCAAACTCGTTAACACAAACCATGTACAATACTACTGCTACTACAACAACATTGCACAGCAAATCAAGAAGCAAACGTTCACGTTCGAACACTAGCTGGAGTAGTTCCTCACTCCAACACAAACCCACACATCAAGACGAAACTTGTGTTTATTATAATAAAAACAAATGTTCATCATCTTCAAAGTCAGAGACTATTACACCGAGAAAATGCACCCATTGTGCATCAGAGAAAACACAGCAATGGCGGACTGGCCCATTGGGACCAAAAACACTCTGCAATGCCTGTGGTGTTAGGTACAAATCGGGGCGGCTGGTTCCTGAATATCGTCCAGCTGCAAGTCCAACTTTCGTATTGACACAGCATTCCAATTCTCACCGAAAAGTCATGGAACTCCGGCGACAGAAACAGCTTCTTGATCAACAGCAGCAGGGAATTTATGGAAATCACTATCATGTCTGCTGATGTTATCGTCGTTTTCAATGTTTTCTTTTCTTGCCTATTTAGAGGTATTTCGGACCATCTGCTTTCACTGTTGTTTTTGTTAGATGTAGTATTCATGTCTTATGTATTAAAAAAAAATTGAGTTACTAGAACGAGTCAGTCCAGCCTTAAGGGACAAGAAATTTGAAGGGCTGATCCTTTATTTGTAAGGTCTTTGAAATGGACAAAACCAATTCAATCCTACAAGGATTGTGTGTTAGCCCTTCTTTCTTTTTTTGTAATTTGCTTTTCTTTTCGATCTAAATTCCAACTTAAAGTTCTATTAATATATTAACACGTGTAACAAAATTATTATAAAGTACATAATATATATTTACAAGAGATGTGCAAAAATCAAATCAATTAATAAATCAAATCAAAAAAATATTATTAATTTACTTTTACAGGATTATTAGATTAACGATTTTTTAATGGTTTTACAGAAAAAAGAATATTGAATTATCGATTCGATTTTAATTTTTAGTATTGGAATACTAAGTAAGCTGATAACCCATTAAAACCATAGTAATTTACTATTTTTATCCCTTCATACATATTAAATATTAATATTTTAACACTACTTGATCGACACTATATCGATACTTATATGTCATATATTTGTTTGGTTCTAGTGTATAAGTCTTTTGGCTTCTGTTAAGAAAGTAAATTAGAATATGAGATCAAATATTGCATATTGTTAAGTTTAGAAACTCAACAAATATTATTAAAAGCACTCTGTCATTTACAGTTGATTTACTTATTTTACTGTATCACATTGTCTCATTGTATCACGTCAAATTATTACAGACATCACATATTTATTTTATGAATATTTTTGTATTGGATAAATCGAAAATTGATTCGTTAAGAACCAAAAATGATAAACCGATAAAAAATATCTTATTGATTTGTTATTGATTTAGTATATTTAAAAATAGAAAGTCAATAAATCAAATCGTTAATACATAAAATTGAATCGAACCAACCGATGCACACCCATAACATATATTTTATAAAGAGCTAAGCAGAAGGGAAGCTGCAATAGGTAGCCGTTGGTCTGATCTGACTCCCCGCCAAACTACATTGGTGTATGTTTCTGAATCAAATTGCATAGTAAACTGCCAATGGTACTATTATTAGATATTATCAATTTTGATTCCAATTAGTCTTTGAAAATACAGCCTCATACCTAAAATATATAAAATCAGAAAAATGAGAAAATGTTAAGATCAAATATAAGAAACAATAATGTTGTTTCAATAATTTTAGATAAACTTTTAGCAAAAAACATTTTAACAAAATAATAATATTTTTCAACAATAAACAACGAAAATTTGAAAAAATAAACTTGTAAATTAGAAAATGATTATGTCTTAATAGTTTATTTTGATTCAAATTAAATAATATTTTTGGCCTCTCAAATTATCTATAGGTATCTAAACTTCTTGAATAAAAGTTTTGGTTCCTTCTTTGGTAGAAGTAGTTTTTTTTTTGTAAAGAATCTTTTAGTCTCAGCTCATCGAGATGAGGATAGGAAAATGAGAGATTTTTTTTTTTGTGAATCGCCAGGATAAATGCAGTAATTCATGATGGGAGAGTATTCTATAGTTATTTTGCTATTTTTAGGAATAATCTTGGATGAATTTTCATGATGGGTTAGAAATAGTAAGAGTGAATACGATTTTCAATACTTTGCTTATGTACAACTAAAAAGTAACAAGCATTCTAACTGATTTCTATGGTTAAAAAAATAAATCATAAAATAATAATCAAAACTCATTTTCTTACCAATTAGCCACGCCCCATTTAGATTTCTATTCGATATTTATTAAAGATAGTACTTACAGATTATGCTAATTGTAATGTACTAGTCTATTCATGTCAAATGTCAAATTAGTTAAAGTCAGTTACTTAGTTAGTTAATCTTTAAATTAGTTAGGTGATCAGTTTCTGTTAGTTAATCAGTTAGAGTGGCTAGTTGTATATATATGTACATTGACACATTCATTGTGCAATCAAGCGAGTAGCAATCATCCCGAAGGTGTGACTCCCCTAACTTTCTGATTCAATTTCATATTTTTGCTCACATTGCTTTAATTGAGCTTTAGCTTTATTGTATTTTCTTATGGTATCAGAACGAGGTATCCACTACCTCTGTTGATCCCTCTTTCAGTTGATTCCTACAATCGAATTTTATCGAAGCTTGTTGCTTCTTCATTTTTTTCTATATCATTACTCAATCTGGTTTAGATCCAATTTTAAACTTCTACTAGATCTAGTTTGGATCCATAGAATTCATTTTTATTTTCTACATTTCTGGGTGATCTTTGTTTGCGTAACAGGCTGTATCTATGGCGACTATAGAAGCATATCTACCACAAATAAGCCTAACACAACTTCTATTGTTGACACGGATAGTGCACTCTATGTGCATCCCTGGATATAGTCCAGAGATGATGTTGGTGCTAGCTCAATTTGATATAGTTGGGTACATATCGTGGAGAAGAGGTGTTATGCGAGCTCTCTCAGTTAAGAACAAGTTAGGATTCATTAATAGGAGCTGTAAGAAGCCAAGTTCAAATTCTCCTCTCCTTTGTCCATGACAAAGATGTGACGACATATGGTGACTTCCTGGATTCTAAACTCATTGGCTAAGGAAATCTCAGATAGTGTTAAGTATGTGAATGACTCAGTGGAGTTGTGGAGAGAATTGGAGGATAGATATGATCAGACTAATAGAGCAAAAGTTTATCAAATACAAAAAAAGATTAGTGACCTCTCACAAGGAACATTGGATGTCACTGTGTACTACACTAGGATGAAGAGTTATGAGAGAAATTGAGCACTTGGAGTTCCAAAAATCAATGTAGTTGTGCTTGTGTTTTTGGTGCCAAGGAATTCATCCATAAGGCAAAACAAGACAGATGTTTGATCTAGTTCCTTATGGGACTGAATGAAGTATATACAGTAGTGAGGGGTAACAATCTTACGATGAACCCACACCCCACTATAGCACAGGCTTTCTCTTTGCTAAGGAAGAAAAGGAAAAGGAGTTCAAGCCTACTGGCAGAGTACCTATAGATTCAACATTCATGAACATAAATGTTACCAACAGCAATGGTAAGAACATGGGAGAAAGGTCCTTCAGAACAAACTATCAGACCAATGGTTATGTAGGAGTTAACAGCAACCCAGGAGGAAACAACAATTATGTAGGAAATAACTAACATATAAGAAGCAATAACAACAGGAATGTTATGGTATGTGAGTATAACAAGAAAGTGGGTCATACTAGGGATAAATGTTACAAACTACAGGGGTACCCACAGAACAACAATGATCAAAATTACAGGTCAAATACTTACAACAATGGACAAGGCAATAGGCAAAATAAGTAACACTTTAAAGGAAAAAAGGTAGTGGCTAATGTACATGGTCTTGGAAGTGACATGGTATCTACTTATAGAAAAGGATAGTCACAAGACAAACTGCAGAACACTGGTATCACAAAGGAACAATATAGACATATTATGAACCTTCTTCAGAAAATTCAAATGGAACAAACAAAGGACAAAGTAATTCAAACTCCAATGCAGACCCTATGAATTTTGTAGGTACATTGATCTGCACTTCTTCTATTGATTTTGGTAATCCCTCATGTAAATATTTTGAATCAGATACTGATTTATAGATCTTATACCTAACCAATATCACCTTATTGCCATATCCTATATTAGTTTCACTTCTAAATCGATGTAAGGTTAAGGTGACAGAATTTGATTATGTACCAATCTCACCTCAGATCATTTTACACAATGTCTTGTATGTACCTTCTTTCAAGTATAATCTTATCTCAATTTACTCTTTAGCCCCTTCCTTAAAATGCATGGTCTTGTTCACTAGTGCATTTTGTCTACTGCAAGTCCCTTCAGTGAAGAGGCCTCAGGTAATTGGCGAATGCAAGGACGAGCTCTACTTTCTATGCTCAAGATGTTTGTAAAAAAATGGCAATGTCAACATGATTGTTATAAGCTCTACATGCTGCTACCATCTCATTGTTGATTCCTTCTTAGCTTCTATAGAAATAATACTCAAAGTCTTTCTATTCCTAGAATTCGCATTGCAAACAAACCTGAGTTGTTCATTACTGATGCTAATAAATCACATGCTGCTCTTAGTCCAGTTCCTTTTATTTGTACTTTTACTTGCAATGATGTAAGTACCTTGTTCAAGAATATTTCTTGTATGGATGCTAGAGACAATTTAGATCTATTGTGGCACAATAGACTTGACCATATACCTTTTTCCAAGATGAGAAACATTCCCACTCTTTCAGCCAAACTCTCCACTAAACTATGCACTATATGCCCAAAGGCTAAACAACAAAGATTGCTTTTTAACTAAAGCACAACTCAAACCACCTCTATATTTGAACTGCTCCACATTGATCTATGAGGTCCTTATCATGTGCCTACCTATGACAACTATTGATACTTCTTCACCTTGGTAGATGACTACACTAGATCTACCTAGACACACTGTAAGGCCCTACCTATGAGAAGTACGAAAAGTGTAAGAAAAGAGTCCTAAATATTTTTTGAAGTGTCAGTTGTTACAAGTTGTTCTACGATCCGTAAAAAGTCTCACGGGTCGTAAGTGGTGCTTGTGGATCGAAGGTCAAATTTGGTGAAATTTGAGAATTTTAGGGATTCAATATATGACTTATCAAATGGTCTGTGAAATGTTTTACGACTATAAGTCAGATCGTAAAAGGTGGTTCATAGAAAAGTTTCTGAGTCTCTGGAATGGCATCAGATGAGACCATATCTACGGCCCATAGAATGGACCATGACCCATAAATGGGGTATCATAGTCCATCCAATGATTTTATAGGGGAAGTTCCAACCTATCATATTCTCTTAACAACCTCATCTATCCCCTCCATGACCCCTCATGCAATTCCAAGCCCCTTTCCCATCAAGTCGTGTGCAAACAATTCCAATAGCCTAAAGTTCTAGTATGAGCTCATAAATGTGTCAACTTTAAATTATTATATCTCTTATCACACATCGAATTAGATTCTGTAAGCCTACCAAATGAAAGCTTTTTGAATTATTTTTCCAACACAACTGGTTTCACCTAATTCAGAGTTCAGATCAAAAAGTTTTGCCCATTTTAGTGAAGCACTATCGGGGTGCCAATTATTATATCCCATTTTAACCTGAGCTCAAACGACATACAACATATTGGTGATTCCTAATTAATAATTTTAAGGAGTCACCATCTAATTATTTTTAAGGTGAATTAGGAAACGTATTCTAACATAAAATTAATCTAAAAGTCTTATTTACCAGAGAATGGGTAAAGGTTTTGGTTACTTTGAAGGAAAGGTATTAGGTATCCTTCAAGGTCTGCAAATACAAGTCCCGGCTGTATCTCCTATTTTGTGGGGCTTATAAATTACAAGTAGGGTCTCAGATTTAAAATTATTCTAAATGAATGACTAAGTGAAAAAATAAAATTTAAATAAATAAATAAACAATTCCATCTTTAAATAAAGCAATAATACGTATAACGACCTAGCATTTGCCTAACGCCAACAATATACATAATAATAAATAAAATATGAATGAAACTACCTCATGTACCTGAAAAAAAATATACTTTATAAAAGTGTTAATAATGAATAAATACGAATAAAAATAATAATTAAAAATAAAATCCATTTTATTGTATGCCTCGAGCATTTACCCTGGACGTGATCAGTGCTCAAAAATTATTTCTGGTCCCAAGCGAACCACTTGGCCTGGCTACTTACTCAGCGAAAGACTTAACAATAGTGGAAAGGTTTCAAAAAAGCAACATAAAACTACTAAAACTTGTCTGAATAATTGAAAAGACAAACAACTCAACAATGAAATCAATTTAATTAGAACTGAAGAATCTAGCACAGTTTATGTTACCTCTACTCAAATTGTTTAAAAGAACTACTAGGATAAGCCCCAAGTAGCCAGAACTAAAATAAAGTATGAAATGAAATAACATCAACCAAAGGGCCTCGGACTGAGAGGAGGCCTCACCACTGTCTGGAAGCTGTCAGGTTCTCAACGAAGCAGCTGCTGAGGAACTCTGTCACCTGCATCTGTATCATAAAGGATGCAGGTCCTAAGAATGTCAGTACGTGAAATGTATGGTATGTAAGATAGCCAAAACAAGATCTTAAAATATCATATTATATCTCAAAAGATATAACCATAATCCATAGTGAAATAACAATAATCCTAAAGACTTGCATGCTGAAAGTAACATGTTGAAAACTAGTAAGTAAAACATAATTTCTTAGCTTGGAGAGTTTCTCTAACCAATAACCACCACTATGAGCTTCGTGGTGATATAACATCTTGCTCACGTTGCCAAAGTCGTCCTGTACTTTACCGGGATAGGGGACGAAGAACTAGGGGAGTGAATCCATCCCAAAACTTGGCCATCTCAGTGGTTAATGAGGAAGGTACCGTGGTACAATCCTATCCTATGCTAGCTACATAATTTATGAGTTTTGAGTAATTTATTCTACCCTCACCCATATTTGTGCTCAATACTACTCCCAAAATACTTTATATAGCTCATACTTAAAGACTTGAAATTCTCAAAATTTGTTTTCTCGAGAACTTAGCGCAACTTACCACTTAGCTTTCTCATCTGACTTCTTTAACTTGTCTAAACTAATATCAACTCAACTGATTCAAAATCAGGCTAAATTTCTTGGCTAATATGCAGAATCAATCTTTAAAATATTCTTCTTGAACTTAGCTTAAAAGGGTACTCAAATTAGTCTTTCTTTTGTTGAAATAGTGACAAGATTTTGAAAAAACCTTAACAATAACAAATCTTGTTCATAAAAGAGCATAAACTGGATGACAATACTTTAATTGAATAACATAAAGACCAAGAATCATACTATTCATCAACATATCTATGGAATTTACTATAAAAATTAACATACTTTACAAAGTTTACAGGAATTTAATCTCAACTAATGCTTGAAAGTTCATGGGTGAAAACTAGCTTTTATTTCTGAAGGTATTATCAAAATAATAATTTTTAAGTGGGCTTATATACCTGAGAAAGGATTCTTAAAAAATTGAAAAAAATTTCTAGGCCCTACTATCGTTTTTGAATTCTTGAGCGTGAGTTCTTAAGAGGTTTTTCTTATTTTGAGAGAATGAAAGAATAAAAAGAAAATCATTTTTTAGACTTAAAATGAATTAAAACTGATTAGTTTAGGATATGGAGTGTGAGAAAGGTCGAAACTATCCTTTCTCGTCAGAAGAAAAAAAGTCTACTTCCATCTACACTAGTGTGCATATTTATTACACTTTTTCACGAATCTTCCAGTTTTGTCGAATTTTTTGAAAATTCCAAGTGTGATTCCGCGTCCCTAGAGTGTCGCGAAAGAGACGCGAAAACCTCACTGTTTTTGATATTCTTGGAAAAAATTAATTTGCATTTTTTCATGTTAAAATCGAGTCGAAACCATTTTCTGACTCAGTTCTTCGTACTAATCGCAAATCCGGCCTCGAATTTGCAAACGGAGCATGAGAAGACACGCTACGCGCAAGGTCAATTCTAGGGGTATTTTCATCTTTTTATCGGATGTTACACTTATATACATGGAAGGCCTTAGAAGTAGACGGTAATTTCTTCATCGGTCAAGTTTAATAAACAATACTATGAAATAATAATAAGGAACCAATAGTCAACAAAGTAAAAATAACAATTATGACAAGAAACCAATAGTCAATAAAGTAAAAGAAATAACAATTATGAGAATGAACCAATAGTCCATAAAGTAAAAGAAACAATAATTATGATAAAGTCAGTCAACAAAGTAAAGCAATAACAATTACGATAAAGCCATAAAATAACAACAAAATCTTCTGCGTCAATTTTAATAAATACTATATACATGAATTTAAACTAAAATTTTAAATTTTTACATATAGTAAAATGTGAAATTAAACTAACTTTTTCCGTCTTTTCAAAGAGAGAATCTTCAAAATCTGACGAATAAATTTTTTCTCGACCAATTTTACAAATAATGTGCGCGAAATATAGTCAAAATAGTAATAATAGTACCACTAAAGTAAACGTCTGTTCCACCGAAAAAAATAGTCTAAAATGTAAGTTAGCAATAAAACAATTCAATCAACAATACTAGAGGTACTGCCAATAACAAAATATATTAAAATTAAAATAAAAGTCATGCCAACAGTAACAACCAATATTTCATACAACATAATTCAAAAAGAAAACAACAAGAAATAAAGTCATAAAAAGTAGAAAATTACATGGCAACAACTCACTAAAATTTGACAAGAATTAGTCAAAGATCTCAGGAAAAAAATGCATTTAATAAACAATGCATACATAACTTAAATCAATTTTTTTGAATTTTAAAAATATAAAAAATATTATTCTAGACTACAAAGTTAAAAATGATCCAAAATAATAACAACATATTAATAATAAAATATATTCCTCGAAGAATGTCACCACAATCAGAACATCACAAATACATACAACCAATTCATTTAAATAGTAAGCACACATAGCAAGAATTAATTTAACTATTTAAAAAAAATAAAAAATTCAAAATTTTAATAGAAATTAACACTTGTTACTAAGAAATAAAAGTTAATGATTAAATAATAATATCACATAATGGTAAATAATAAAAAAGAATCCAAATATAATATTAAGATTTGTGAAATAAAATATCTAAAAGATAAAGAGAAGAAAATGGGGAGACTCACCTGTGACTCAACAATGTCATCGCCGGTGATTCCATGATGGGATACTACCGAGGCTGAAATGGTTATTGTACAGGAGTCATTTTGGGGGAGTGGGGATGACGTTTTTAGAGGTTTTAGAGGACTGTTTGGATGACGTTTTCTGGAGTGTTGTTGAGGGATGTTTGGTTATGATTTTGGTAAAAAATGGTGGTTGATTTGGTCTTGATTTGGAGGGTTTGAGTTGTTAATTTTTCAAGTCGTTTGGTGGAAATTTTGGAGCAGAAAATGGAGGGTTTGGGGGGCGGGGGTATTTGTGGTTATAAATGGTGGATGGGGCTGATTTTGGACTGACTGATTTGGGTCATTTTGGAGTCGATTTTGGTGTGATTTTGAGGTCAATTTGGTGGGTTTTCATAGAGATTTTTGGTCAAAAAATGGAGAAAAGGGAGAGAAGGAGAAGAGTAGAGGAGGTGGTTGTTGCTGTGAGGATGATGAGGAGTGAAGAGAAAAATGGAGTTGAGGGAGATGGAGTTCTTGGTTTTCTGATGGAGGAGCGAGAGGTGTGAGTCTTATGCTATCTCATAGTATTACTGAAAGAATATGGGCTCTTCTCGAAGGAGATGCCGCTAATTCTCCTTCCTTAGGTCTCAAATGTGATTGATCCGGCAGAGTGGATTCTTATGAGTGAAAAAAGAGGAAAGAAAAATGGAGTGGAAAAGAAAAAAAAAAGAAAAGTTAAAGTAAACAAAAAAAAAAAAAAAGGAGAAGACATGCGGAGTCAAAAAAATATGAGAATAAATTTAAATACACAATAAATTAAATTATATTAATTAACAAGCTCCTTTGAAAACAACTAAGTGATATAATTCACCGATGATGAACTATTTAATTATGAAAATAATTCATAATTAAACTAAGATAAGAAACAAAAAATACAATTTTTTGATTTTTCTTTTAAAAATTATAAAGGTACATAATTACATATATATAAACTACATGAAAGAAAATATATATAACATCAAAAAAATATAAAAAATAAAAATAATAATAGAAGTATGCCAAACGTAGGAAAGCCATTTAAGGTTCAAACTTTCAAAAAAGTATCTAAACAAAATAATCAGAACTTATCAAACCAGTTCTGAGAACTCGTCTTAATGTATTTACAAATGTCCTATGTATTAACAGAAACAGAGCACATTATATACTTATTGAGATCGGATTAAAAATCACTTATAAACGTCTTAATGTATTAACAGATGCTTTATGTATTAACAGAAACAGAGCGCCTATATATCAACAGAGCATTTATGTAATTGTTGTTCTTGAATCTTTCAAAGAAGAATTCTTACATTATACTCAAAACAAAATAATTATTTTCCTACACTAATGATCATATTTACAATAGAACTTCTAAACAATCATAATAGTTATATTAACAGAGCACCTTAATGTATTAATAGTCACCCGTCTTAATATACAGTGGCATTCCTTAATAAAACAGCGACACACTTTATTATATGTCAATTAAGAAATTGATACAATCAAGTACACTAAAAGATATAATAGCTACAGATCACAAACCTAGAAATCTTTATTTTTACAGATATCAAATCACTTGAAAATCGCAATTGATGCCTAAATACTGATTAGTTCATCAAGATATTTTCTGTTTTCTACCTAATTAACGCCAAAAACTGATCAATGAACATGATAGACAATAAATACCTAAAACCTTCAGTGAAGGTTTATAAAGCAAGGAAGATATTGGAACAAGAAAGAAACAGAGGAGTGAAGATGCGTGAAGTACATACCTAAAACCTTCGATATTCCTAATCGTCGTTGTTGCACCTGTATTTGCTAGATATGTTATTCATAAACTAGGTTAGTGCGACTCCTTATGTGCATGGGAACATTTTTCTTATGAAAGTGGGAGAATTTTTAGGTTAAGATTTTCTTATTTTGATCGGAGAGGGATAGTCTAGAGATTTAAGGCGGCAACTTTGTGAAACTTTGGAAGAATGGAGGGAACCTCTTTTTCAGATTAAAATAGGCTTTAGAAGAATGGCGAAAACCTCTTTTTCAGATTAAAATAGATTTTTTTTGGCTATTCTTTGAATTGCTACTAAAATTATACTTATTAGTGGCCATTAAATATTGGTCGTAAATATTTTATTTCACGTGCATACATTAGTGGCAATTAGCTTATTCCCATAAAATAATTATCCCTAAAAGACCATTTTTGTAGCAGTGTCTCTCCATTTACTTTTAATTATTAAAAATCTTCTAATTTAATTTTTACTTTTACTAATTATTTTTGACAAACTAAGGTAGAATAATTTTTTTTTTCTATTATACGTTCAATTATTGAATTAATAATTTTAATGAGTGGATTCTATCAATTATTAATACTAGTTCAGTATAAGTGTATTGCACATATTTTTTACACTAATTAATAAAATTATATATATAAAACACTAAAATTAATAAAAAATAACAATTGATTCTAAACTAAAAATAATACATATGTTTTTTTTGGTTGAATGAACACATCTAAGACAACTCTAATTTGAAAAACTAGGGGTACTTATCATAATTTGACTGGTCCGCCATTAAAAAATTTACCTTCTATACCAACATAATTTTAGATCCACCAGATCCTATTCCTTCAAATCAAATTTTTTAGGATATGTTTTCTTTTATGATCAATCATCAACGAATAGTAACGTAAATATGTAATATGATTTCACACAAAAAAATGTGAGAAGCTTATTAACATATGTAAATCTTAAAATATAATAGAAGTACAAAATTTTATCCAAAATATATATATCAAGAATTAAAAATAAAATATATCAAATAAAATAATTTAATAATTGAGAAGTGAAAATTTACCATAATACTATCTTCTAGTACTATTTCGGGGACTTACTAACTCGAAACATGTAAAATACATAATTTGACAAACATGAGTGAAATATTGCAAAAGGCAATAGCTGCAAAAATAATATTTCAAAGTTAATGAAATCTCTAGAGTTTGAAGAGGAGTTTTGTAACAATTCATTTTGAAAGAAAATATTCATATTGGCAAAATACAAAAGATGCTGAATATATAAAATAACGAATTAATTTATATATAGAAAATATCATTTATCATAGCTTTTTTTTAAAACTTAAAAGTCTTATATAAATAAATATTTAAGTTATTACTTTTAAATTGAACTTCTACATCTAGTAGGATTTCTAAATATTTAAGCCATGACTTTCAAAACAAACTTTGACACCTGAAAGAATTTCTATCCTAAAGTAAGTAGGACACTGCAAAAAGAAATTTTTTCACAATTTGCATGTAAAAGAAATTAACCTAATGAAATTATTAAATATTTATTTTTAATAAAATAGTAAATCATCATTTTGTCTAATGATTAAAAGTTGTGACGTACGATAGAAATTTATTTGTTAACATTAATTATCCTACAAAGTTCAAGATGACTAAACTTTCATGTTGAATTGAACTCTAATAAAAATTA
>JAOTQJ010034876.1:0-15689 GCA_025642045.1 Solanum sejunctum
TATATATATATATATATATATAAAATATCGGATTGGTTTGGCCTCGGGTTGGTTTTTTAAAATCAAAATCAAACCAACCCAAATATAGTCGTATTCTTTTTGTCAATACCAAACCAAATCAAACCAACCCACTAAGTGGATTTTTTTTTGCGGGTTGACTCGATTTGTCGGTTTGATGCGGTTTACGGTTTGATTCTGTACACCCCTACTATAAAGCCATATAACAAGTATTCATGGTAAACTTAATAAAAGAAAATCATATCATGTCATTCAATTTATAGATTGAAATATAGTGATGCACAACTCACTAAGATAATAATGAAGAGACGATAACTGGACCTTAAGTTTGATCAAATTCAAAAACTAAGATATAATGATATAGAACAAAATGTAACATCTAATGTTCAACTTATTAAACCACGAAGTATCGCATTATACCAACACCTAAAAAATCAAAATGATCCAATCCAAAAAAGGTAGCAAGTTAGAGAGAAAAATATTTAGTTCCTCCACAATAATACTGGACAAACTAATTTGATTCATCCTAACATATTTGAGTCACTTAGTATTACACATATAGATAAGACTATGGAAAACTTAGGCAAATCAAGTGTAGTTATTCAAACAAGTTGCACATGACAAAATCAAATTTAATAATATACCATAATTAAACTTTGAAGAGAAAGAAAAATAAAGAAGGAAGAATGAACCTTTTTAAATTGATGATGAAGCCTTTCCCTTGATGGAAACTCGAACACAACAACAACAAAAATAATAAAATACCTAGTGAAATCACAAAAGTGGAGTCTAGGGAGGTAAAATGTGAGAGACCTTCCCACTACCTCATAGAGATAGAGAGGTTATTTCTGAAAGACTGTCATCTCAAAAATATCATCCTCAAAAATAGAAAATACTAGATATAAAACAAAACAACCAAAATGGAATGAAAATAATAAATCATAAAGACAACAAACGTAACAAAATGAATGATGGACTATAACGACACAATGGATAAAGATACAACTACCTCTATTAACCTACTACATAAAAAGGACAGAAATCATACTACCCCTACTAGTCGTCTAACTTGTTATCTTAATACACAGCCTCTACTCCTTTCTATCTAATGTCATGTCCTCGGTGATATAAAGTTATGTCATGTCCTGAGTAATCACCTCTCCCAATATTTTTTGGTCTACCTGTTGACATCCAATTTTTACCCTCCACGATGTCAAATTAATCATCTAGCTCTATTTTTGTTTTAATAATTTTTTTACCATTATTTTTTTAAAAAAATAATAATAATAATAACAAAAAAAATTAAATAAATAAAACGGGCGCGTGAGGGCCACGCGGCCCCAATTCCCATTTATCATCATCTTCTTCCTCTTCTTCATTTTTTCTTTCAAAACCAGAAAACCCTAGACCCTAAAACCCTCGCCGCCTTTCTCCGATTCCCATTCCCCTTCTTCTTCCTCAACCCTTCTGAACCTCCTTCTTCGTTTTCCCACTCCAAAACTAGGCGACCAGAAAAACCATGTGCCGAAAGACACCCGACCAAATCCCGTTCCCTAACAATCCTTCACGCGTGCACCGACAATCTCCAACGGTCACCTACTCCACTCCCTCATGTGTGCCTAAAAAAATCCAAACCCATACTCCCTGTCGGATATAATCGTTGCCCTATTCTCACCTTTATAATCGATTCTTCTCCTTCGTTTTGAGGGGGGACGAGTTCAAAAACACCCGAGTACAGCGGCGGCCATCAATGATCAAGAACCCTAACAATACCCAATTAATTTCCATTATTAAAAATATGAAAGCTCGAGTCAATTGTTACAGCTCCTATCTCGGTGGTGTCGAAGTTCATTGTTAAGCTCGTCGTCCCAGTCGCTGCCCAAAAAAAGGTAATATCCCAATCTCGCTTTTTTCATTCGAACCTCATGTTTTGTGGCTGAGTGTGTTTGCTGAGAATATATCAAGGCTGGTCATACTTGCGTTTAGCTTATTTTGTTTGAAAATGCCCTGCTGAAGCAAAATTGATTCTGTGGTTTGTCGTTGTTAGTGTTTGAATGGCTCTCAATCCTGTCAATCTCAATACTGGTACCGATTGAGGATGTTATTGTTGTTTAGTTCTCTGTTGAGTTGTCAAGATTCAAGGTTAATGTCTAAATGATCCTACTTTTCAAAACATGCCGCGATGCTCAAATCCTATTACCCTGTTGATAATTTCTAGTTCCTTGAGCTGTTGTAACACTCCCATCTCGTTCGTTCTGGTTTTTCTTTGTGATTCATATCTGCATGGATATTATCAAGGCTCTCATGTTGGTATTGAACTTGCTGACTATAAATCTCTGCTGTGATGAGTCAATGTTGTGGTGACGCTGTTAGTTGCTGTTAAAATGATTTTCAGAAGTCTGTGTATTATGCTGTTCAGTTGGGTTTTCTAATTTTGTTCAATTAGTGATGCTTGAAAATGGCTAGTTTTTACTATGTTCTGGATATAACATGTTAAGCATTTGACTTGGGCTGCAATGATTTTAAAAGTATGATGATATGTCGAAAACACTTTTGTTCTGTCGAATGTCTTGTTCACTGTTGCTGTCGCTTGATAGTAACCTTAAATCACGACAGCGATATTTAAGGATGGATCTAGTTAGCATGAAGCTGTTTGGATTTGGTCCTGAGCTAGACTCTAAGTTTCAAGCATTCTATGTTGTCTTCTGATTCCATTATCTTGAAATAAGCCCATTCAAAAGTTGTTTTGTCTCTGTTTTGTTATTGGCATTTGATATTTTGTTAAGGAAGTTAATGATTATGCTGTTATAAACTGTGTCTCTCTCTTAGTTGTTATACCTTCCTTGCCTACTGTTAGCTCATCCAGAATCGAGACTAGTATTAAAGCGACTATTGCTTTTCAGAAAACATGCTATAATTATGCCAAGGCACTCTGCTAACTTGTCTCATTTCTCTGAAAATGCAATCAGTTTGTTTTATCTTTTTTTAGCTTGATTTTTTTTCTCATGAATATGATGTTGTTAGGTTAATTTCACTAAGTTGCTTTAAGTTGTGACAGCTTGTGTCTCATCTTTGCTTTAATGTGTGAAATTTAGCTAAAGATCAAATTACTTGACTTTACAGAAGAGTAACTTGATTTGTTTCTGTTCTACATGTGTTAGTAGTTTACAGTCTAGTCTGTTTTGCTTCTCTTTGAGCTTATTTGCTGAAATTTTATTATCTTTTAAAGAAGGTATTTGCAAAAAGCTCATTCCACGAGTATGACCAAGCTGCTTATTATTTCTCTTTGCCAAAGTGATGCTCATCCCGAGTTCATGTTAGGTTTATATCTGGCAGAAAATATTTTAAAGAGCCATATGTATACGTTAATGTGCATCTGGGCAAACACGTTTGTTCAAAGTCATATGTGAGTAGAGTTCTTTTCTTAAAATAAACTTGTAACCACTAAGAAAATGATTTGTGAAACTTGGTTTAGGGACATTTGTTGAAATTTGGCTAATGGAGAGTGTCATATTTGTTTAAGTTGTTTCATTGTTTTGACTGATTTGAAGCTCTTTTTCTTCTTTTACTTTGGTTACTGTCACTCCATTGGTTAATTTGCAAGGCCATCACATATTTGTTAAGAGTAGATAGAATTGATCTTTTTAGGTATTAATCCTTATTTTATTTTTTTTTGCATGAACAATGCTCCGAATCCATTTTGGATGCCTCACTCTGCATTTCATGGGCCATGGAGGCTCAAACTTCCTCTTCCTCGAGTCAGTCCAATTCCAGGAGAAAGAAGTTGTTATACAAATATCGGGAGGCAAAAGTCGCAATAGACAATTCAACAAAGTTTTAAATGGGATAAAAGGCCTAAGATCACGTCAACTCTTTTCTTTTATTTTGTTTACGTATTTGTGCTTGTTTGAATACTAACATTTGTTTGTCATTAGTTTCAATCTAATTAAATTCCCAGTGAGTCAAAAATTATTATTTTCGTTTTTTATTTTGAGAAAGTACTTTCATTAAAAAAAATAAAAAATATAAAAGTAGGGAAATATATAAAAAAATAAAAAATAAATAAAAAAATATTATTTCATCATTTTAGTTTAATTTTCAAATTTGGTCAATTTTTCAAGTTTAGTCAAATGCTTTTAGTTGAGTTGAGTCTAGTCAAATATTTTCAAGTTGGGTCAAAGTCTTTCAAATCAATCAAAAATTCAAAATCAGTAAATCTTCGTCAAGTCAAAAGTTAGTCAAATCGCTTAATCGCCGGATAACTGCATTTAGCGGCCATTTCGAGTGCGTAAAACCTTCTCGAATTGAAATGTGAACCCGAACCTATTCTTTGGATTTAAAAGGATTTTTCTGTTAGCCCTTTTTAAATATTTATTGATTTTCTAATTATCCGTACAATTAGGTGTCGACTCTGTTTTTCCTTCGAATTTTGAGAATTGGTTTTTCTCAAATTAATTGAGTTTGAATCGATTTTCGATTTTTGAATTATATTTTCAAAAGCAAAAGTCATTTTTCGCGATAACACTACCTCTACCCCTCTGTGTAACCCCTAAATCCAACCTCTCGCACCTACTAATTGGAACGTCAACACTTTTTCTCTATAGATGTCCAAACCATTGCAGTCTCTCTTCTCTTACTTTATCTACCACAGAGGTCACCCTTAACTTCCCCTAAATAATCTCATTCCTAATTTTATCCCTCTGGTATGTTCACATATCTATCTCAAATATACTATGTAACACTTGAAACATAATATTTTGTGATCTTAATTCATACTTTGTGATTTCTATTGAAGATCTTGAATTTCAAGTTCTTAATTTCATCCTTGTAAGTGCTTAATTATGTTATTTTATATCATGATTATTGCATCTACAATGAACATGAATAGCTAAATCCACAACTAGGGTTGTGGCAACCATGAAGAACTAACAAGGTAAAATCAGATAATTCATAATTCTTGGAAAGTGTACATGCATTTATTAATTAATATTCTCTTCATTTGATTGCTTTTTAATGGTGGCCAACATTAGAATACTGACTAGATCAATTTAGTAATGAATAGAAAAAGATATTAATTAACAGGATTCAATTGATGTTTTCTCGTCTAATCAACCAAACTGGATCAAGGGGACGTTGTAATGGGTCAATAGGTAAGGTTTTGTAATGTCACACTGGGGGATGGATGAAATAGTGAAATTTATGTCTCGCCTGGATCGAAGGATTTGGGAAAAATAAATTACCATTTTACATGCTACATACTAGAAAAGAATATGATTATCTGGTAATATCAAGTTGGAAAATTATGGGGAACACAATACACTAGTTACTGTTCATATTGGTTTCACACATTTATCTAAGTCTAGGATTTCTTTCTGCAATCTTATAAACCCCCTCCCCTTGTGGAAATAAGTAGGTTAATTCATTCAAATTGCTTGAAATTACTCAAAGTATACCACATTCCATATGAAATTGACCCTAACCTCGGATAGGTTATATAGTTAGACAATAATCATTTTCACCTTGAAAAAGGAGGTGTTGCTTGGGCGACATTAAGGGGCTATCCAATGGCCTCCAAGGAAAGGAAAAAAGGAATTCGTATTGGAGATGGTGGATTTCAAGGTTCTAAAGATGGTCGTTTTCAACACGTCCACAAGTTTTAAGGCCAAGGGTCCTCTAATGCTCAAAACCAAATGTTTATAGGGTGCTCAACCACAAAGCTCATAGTGGTATTGGTGAACAAATTATTCTTAAGTGTTGGAGGTGTGATAAGAATCATGATGGCAGATGAAATAGGGATATGGCTGCTTTCTTCAGGTGTGGAATAATGGGCCACAAGATTGTAGATTGTACAAATGTCTTAAACAAAAGTAGAGATGGTCATCCTCAAAGACAAGGTGCCCATGCTGATCAAAGGGCATAAGGTGGTCAACAAAAGGGTGCTCCATGTTACAACTCGTTCTATGCTCTTCAAGGGAGGCAAAGAGTGGATGAGTCGCCTAATATTGTCATTGGTATGTTATAGGTTTATGATTATAATTTATACGCTTTATTAGATCCGGGTGCCACTCTTATCTTTCATTACTCCATTTGTTGCTAATAGGCTTGATGTGTACCCTGAATTGTTTTGTAAACTCTATGACGAGTTTACCCCCATTGGTGATTCTATTGTTGCCAACAGAATCTATAGGGGTTGTCCCATAACAATATTGTATAAAGTCTTACTTAGTGATTTGTTGAGCTCGACACAGTAGATTTTAGCATTATTCTTGGGATGGATTGATTATATACATATCATGCTTCCATTGATTATAGAACTTATAAACTTTAGTTCCAATTTCTTAATGAACCCATACTAGAGTGGTAAGGTCATGATTCAGTGGTTAAGGGTAGGTTCATCTCTTGTCTTAAGGCATGAGAAATAATTTTTAAGGGTTGTATTTATCATCTTGTAAAAGTTAGGGATGTTGAGTCTAAAGTCCCTCCTATTGAGTTGATTTTGGTGGTCAATGAGTTTCTTGATGATTTTTGGCCTAACTAATGCACTGATAATACTTATCAATCTCATGAGGCAGGTCTTTAAACCCTACCTTTATATGTTCATTGTGGTATTCATTGATGATATCTTGACTTATTTTCGTGGTGAGCAAGAACATGTGAAACATATGAGTGTAGTGTTGCAAACTTTTAGGGAGGAAAGGTTGTTTGCCAAGTTTGATAAATGTGAGTTTTTGTTAAAAGAAGTTACATTCATTGGACAAGTGGTGTAAGGTGAGGGAATCAAAGTAAATCCTAAGAAAAGAAAGTTCATTGATTATCTAGGTTAGGAGTTAGGTTAGATGAGATCAAAAATAAAAGGTATGGTGGGTATAGATCGTTCAGGTCTTCTTTGATTGAATAAGTCAAATATAAGCAAGACGTTGACCCTACTTTGTTAAAGTTGAAAGATGGCAAGATAAAGGTTTTCTCCCAAGGGGGAGATAGTGTCCTTAGGAATCAAGGTAGGTTGGGTGTGTCAAATGTTGATGGCTTGAAGGATTTGATTTTGAAAGAGGCACATAACTTATCATATTCTATTCACCCGATTCTACAGAGATGTATAGAGATTTGAAGGAGGTATAATGGTTGGGTGCAATCGAAAGTCTTACCTATGAGGAGTGTAGTTTGGTTTAGCAAGAAGGGAAAGTTGAGCCTAAGGTACATAGGGCCTTATAGAATATTGAGTAGAATGCATAAGGTTGCCTATGAGTTGGAGTTGTTGTTGGAAAGGAATACAGTTCATCCAGTATTCCATGTGTTAATACTAAGAAAGTTCATGGGAGATACAAGCTCCATAGTTCCATTCGAAGATGTGAGTGTCAAGGAGAATTTGACATATGAAGAGGTTTCAATTGAGATATTAGATAGGCAAGTGAAGAGATGGAGGAACAAAGATGTAACATTTGTTAAGGTTCTT
The DNA here is from genome assembly GCA_025642045.1 of Solanum sejunctum. Lineage (NCBI taxonomy): Eukaryota > Viridiplantae > Streptophyta > Magnoliopsida > Solanales > Solanaceae > Solanum > Solanum sejunctum. The sequence goes on from JAOTQJ010034876.1 coordinate 7,472, forward strand.
TGGAGAAACCAATGAGTCAAAAGTGCAACTTGGGAAGTGAAAGCGGACATTTTGAAATGATATCCTTATCTCTTCCACTCTAATTAAGACTAAGGTAATAATTAATCATATATATATATAGTCAAGTCATGTACTTCAGCCCTTCTATGTCATGTTGCATCAATAAATACTCATAATGACATATTTTGATAATGTTTTAATGCATAAGTTTGAGATTTCATGAAAATGATGTTTAAGTTGCATTAATGCATTAATGTTAGGGCTCAGATTTGTCTTTTTACTCCTTTCAAGTGTGTTTCCATCACATTCAAGGATGAATGTTGCCTAGGGGGGGATATTGTAATGTTCCAGATCTTAAGCTAGGACCCGAGTCATTCCTCGTACGCATATAGGCTCACATTGATGACATTTAATATGGTTAATTTCTAGGCATTCAAAATTGATTACATGTTTTTGGTGTGATAAGGCTTCTCTTTCATCGAGCCAAGACCAAATGATTCCAATCAACTAAGTTTTGACATGAAGTATAAGGGTTAACTTAAAATGGTCATATCTTTTAGTACATAATCAATTAGGTGACCCACTACCTACCAAATTGTAGGTCTTTGAATTATTTTTCCAGCCCATTTGATTTCACCTTATTTCGAGTTTGTAGTAAAATGTTAAAACTGTTTTACTGAAGCTTGCCTGGGTTGTCAAAAAGGGCGACAACCAGTTTGACCATCGAACTGGTTGCCAATTCTCTCCGAAACGTTTCAAAAATTGTCAAAAAGGTGGTCTGAAGGTCCCATTTGGCGTACCATTGAATGTTTCATTGGTGGTACCTCAGGACCGCCGATTTCGCCGCCGGAGCACTTTAAAACATCTTTTTTCAGAGCGTCCTTTGAGGATTATGACAAGGGATTTGTAGACCAATTTGCAACTTCCAGTGAGAAATTCGTGTGTTGTAACAATTTCTGGTGATGTAACAGTCTAATTTTTTGGTGACGTCAATTTTTTTCCTGGTAACGTTCAGTGGTTTTCGGCTAGAAGCTTACCAACATCATCCTGGTGATATCTTCTAATCTCTTACTATTTACTATAATTTTTGAATTAATTGTACCCTTTTACTTGTCTTCTACTTCTTGCCCTACATATTTGTGTTATTATTTCTTGCTGCTTGTGTTAACTTTTACTATATATCCCTAGATTTGCCATATATGTCTATATTTACCATTTATATTTTGTGAGCTTGCATATCATATTGTGTTGCCTTTACCCGTTTATCCGTTTGGATTTGTATGTGATTCTTTGATTAGTAGTATATCTTATATTTCACTGATCTGTATTGTTAGGTTGTATATGTCATCTTCAAGCAATTTAAAAGAAAATACTAAATTTTAGTTGGCCACTTCATCAGTACTTGCAGGCAACTTGAATGTTAAATTTGGGCCAGTAACACCATTAGGACAAAAGACAACCATATAATTTGTAGTATCACTAGGGCAAGTAAATGTGCTAGTAGCATCATCCTGTGGGTAGCTATACACATCAGGTCATTTTTGTTTGAAGAATTTTGACAAATGTGTAGGGCAACATGGACATTGGGTATTATAATATTTTTGTCCTACTAATGTTGTACAAGGGTTGTTACATCCTCCAGGTACCCCAAGTGCAGCAGGGCATTCACCATTTATATTGGCCGTGCATTTGATTGAGTGGCATTTACTTCTACTAGGATTGGTCGTGGCGAATGTTATCGAAATATTAAATCCATTGACTAAATAAATATCCTATAAATCTAAGTTGTTGAACTGGTTCAAGGCGTATTCAGCCAAGGTGTTTGGTAGTTTGCCCCATCCGGTGCAATTTTTGGGGTGTTGGCATAGTTTGAAATTTAACTTCTTAAATTGTATAATCTTGCAACTTTTACAATTCAATTAATGGAAAGGAAAAAAAATATAAAAACTATAATCCAAATACATCAACACCAAAGTACACGTGGGAATGCGACTCTTATTTTTATTACAGGGATTTTGATATTAGTAATACATAGTACTGGATTAGGAAATTGAGATGGAGCCAATTGATCTAGAATTGTTGCGTGCCATCCGATAGAGTAATATCTGGAATTTGTGGGGCATTAGCGTACATGTCACAAATTCCCAAGTCCTATATATTCCAGTACAAGAGTTCCTTTATAAGTCGCATTAATCAGATGACATCACGGAATATAATAGGAATGAATCCTCGTGTACTGATTAGTCAAATGCTTCCAATATCAAAAAGCCCTTGATTCTAGTGTCCCAGCATTACCTTCAGTATTGGTCTGTAAATCCCTTGATCTTCAAAGGATTTATCAATTGGTTCCACTATCCATCCAAGGAAAAGCTTTAATAGTAGTTACGATATAGTCAAGCTAGGAGAGAAATGAGCATATAATCATTATTGTCAGAACCCTTCTCAGAAGATCAAGGTTGGTCAACTAGTGCACCCCTTAAGGGGATCCCACCAATCAGTTTTCTTTCGCCTTATGGGTTTACTCGCCCGTTGACTCGCACACATGTAAGACTCCTTGGTCCATGTTTCAAGACGAGTCGAATAAGGAGCCCACAGGCCAGCATTCAGAGCGTAAAGTCACCAAAGGATGCCAGAGGCGTGTGCTGCCTGACAGGATCGAGGATACGGCATTCCGGGGGTGTACCAAAGGCCTGAGATTTGGCTGCCCCCCACCCCCACTCGTTGGTCCATGCCCTGAGTTGATCGGCAGACTAGCTGATCGCCATTCTGCATCCGATCGGGGCGCATCTCCGACCCCCATCTACTTCCATTTCGACAATCTCAAGAACTCTTTGAGTCTCTTTTCAAAGTTCTTCTCATCTTTCCCTTACGGTACTTGTTTCGATCTCTCAACCGTATTTGGCCTTGGATGAAATTCACCACTCGATTTGGACTGCATTCCCAAATATCCTGACTCGTAGAATGTGCCTCATGGTGTGACAGGGTCCAGGCACAACGGTGCTCTCACCCTTGCTGGCACCCTCTTCCAGGGGACTTGGGCCCGGTCTACCGCTGAGGACACTTCTCCAAACTACAATTAGGATGATGGATCTGCCCAATTCTAAGGCTGCGTTGTTCTCGATTTGCAATCCGTTACTAGGGGAATCCTTGTAAGTTTCTTTTTCTCTGCTTATTGATATGCTTAAACTCAGCAGGTAATCCCATTGGACCTAGGGTTGCGGTCGGAGCGCCCGAGCACTGGAAGTGTCGGGGAGTCTTAATGTCATGTAGTATATAAGCCACTCAATCTCTCTTTTTGGTGGTAATATTTTATCACCTTAAATACTATTACCTAAACTGAATAGTTGTGGTATAAGTTCAGTGATTCCATGTACAAGGTTGACATGGAAGTAATGCTTGACTCAAGTCACCCTCAAAACAGGACGTTTCAAGTATTTGAGGTTTTTAATTCAAGGTAAAGCAAAACCGATGAGGTATCACACATTGAATTATATAGGGTAGGCGAAATTGATAGCCTCCATAGTCTTAAGAAGAACATACTATCAAAACATAAAGGTAAGATCTACAGAGTGGTGGTTAGACCAGCTAAGATATATGAGAGAAAGTGTTGACTAGTCAATAGCATGTTGAGAAGATGAAAGTTGCAAATATAGGTATGTTGAGGTAGATTACCAGAGGAGATACGATTAGAAATAAAGATGTTCAGAACAAGACAGGAATGGACTTCCTCGTGGACAAGATGAAAGCAAGGCATAGATGATCAAGACATGTGAAAAGGAAAAGTGTACATACCCCTATGAGGAGGTCTGAGAGGTTGACAATGGTAGACATCAAAAAATATTAAAAGTACATCGAGGAAATATTAGAGGGGGATAATTAGAAAAAACATGGCACATTTTGAGCTTACCAAGAACATGATGTTAAATAGAAGGGCTTGAAGGTTGCAGATTTAGGTTGAAAGTTTGTGTCTGAGTGTTCTTTCGCTTTCTCAAGTTAAGTTTGATGGTCGTATTGAGAGCTTATTTGGATTAACTTATTTTAAGTATTTTTAAGAGACAATAACTTTTAAGCTTTTTTTGAGTGATTGAGTCAATAAAAAGGTGCTTATAAGCATTTGATTTTGAGCTAAAATGATAAAAAAATAAGCCCAAAGACATAAGTTAGAACTCTCAAGACCAAAGTCAAAAGCCAAAAGTCAATCTAAAAAGGCTCTTAGACAACCTTTCTTAACAATTGTATTAGTACTGTAATCATAGTTTCCTGGTCTTTGGGTATCTCATTGTTGTTACTACTCTTATTTATGTATTTTTATTTTCTAATGGTTTTTATATGCTTGATATTGAGCTAAAGGGTCTATCAACAAAGTCTTTTTATCACAATAAGGTAGGGTAAGGTATGCATACTCTCTACCCTCATCAGATTCTATTTGTGTCACTTGCTTCAAAATGCGTGTAATCACGCACATGTCCAACTCAACTATTTTAAAGCCACATAAGCTCAGTCAATAGTAAGAGAGGTTTAAAATATTATGTTTTAGTGAGTTTAGGGATCTAGTCGGCAAAGTCGTAGGTACAAGAATTCACCTTACAAACAGAGTCAAGTACAAGAGTCTCTCAGGTCATTCCGCCTAATTTCAAATAAGAAACTATTATTTTATTTTTTTATTTTTTTAAATATAAAGTGAGAGTGATTATAACAATAGCGAATATACAGTCTCTAATACTAATATAAATAATAATTAGATTATCCAAATGCAAACATGTCTTAATAAGTAGAACTAGTAAATATTATGTTTCCAAGTGGCACGTGTTTCGAAAGTACCGAAGGTTAATAATGTCTATACTATAAAACAACTCATAATAGTGCATGTGGTACATGAAATTCGATTCCCCCCCACCCCCCACCCCCAAAATATAGAACTCAAAGCCGATATGGAACAATAATCACACTAGAAGAATGATTCATCATTTCCCAAATCGTCCAATTCTTCACTAAAAACTATATCGTAAACTTTCAGTCTTTTTTGTTCTCATATACATCTTGAAGAAAATGATAATAAGGGAGAAATAATACTAGCAAGAACAATCACATAAAGCTCGATTACCTATCAACCTTCTAACCTAATTTTCAATTTTTATAACTTCTTAGCTAAGGTCATATTCTTTATAAGCTATAATAATTGTACGTATCTTACTTATAATTTTCAATTTCTATAACTTCTTAGCTAAAGTCATATTCTTAATAAGATATAATAAATGTGTATATCTTATTTAATCAATTCCCTCATCAATCACATTTTTATTTGATATACCTCCACTTTTTCTCGCACCCACTGTAACTAGCTTCTTGTAGTTTTTTACTAGAACATTCGTGTATTTTTCTTCACAACCTGGAACGAAAAAATCAGAGGAGACTATCAATCGATGGAAGAAGTTCTCAGCATAGGTAGATGACCCCAAATGCTGACATGTGGCTAAAAGTCAAAATTATATGCCTAGAGCTAGAAGTAAATTTCCTTCAAAATAAATCCTCCTGAGCTCCATCTGTTGCTTCTCTTTCTTTTCACCCACAAATCCAAAACTCTAGATTTCAACTGCGCAAATCATTTCTTCCTGTCACTCTCTCTAGTGTTTTGTTGGACTCCGATCTCAATTCGGAGCTCCATCAAGGAATCGAGCTTAACAGCTGCACCTTAAGCTCCACCAAATTGGAATGGCGGTCCCTTCTTCACTTCTCATTGGCCAAATTACCGTTGATCTTCCGGTAAAGTTCTTATTCCGATTTGATTGATTGTTTTTTCAATTGCTTTTAGTAGAATTGTGAATAAGATTGATGATTCTTTGTTTTGATGAAAATTGTATTTTGCGCTGAGGTAAGGGCTATGACTGTTGATTGTACTTTTTCTAAGAAGTGACTGATCTGCTCAGTTATTCCTAGAGCTCATTCAAGGTTGTTGGATAATCTAGTTCGTGAAGTTAGAAGTATATGGTGCTAATTTGTGGCTTCGTCTTGTGGTTGATGATTCACTGACCCACTGCTGTCTGTGTTCATAAAAAGTAAAGATGCTTGGCATCTCTCTCAGACTTTACCTGTTACCAGACACATTGATGAGTAAAACAACCCTAGACAAATTTTAAAGTTCCCACTTTTCATTTAAAATGAATCAGCATAAGATCAGAACATTGCTGCTAACATTCACTTTAAAATGGCATTCATTTTAAAGTAAAAACTGGGAACCTTAAAATTTGTCTAAAGTTGTTTTACTTATCAATATGTCTGGTAACAGGTGAAGTCCGAAAGAGATGCCAAGCATCTTTATTTTTTATGAACACAGAAAGCAGTGGGTCAATGAATCATCAACCAAAAGATGAAGCCACAAATTAGATGCAAAATTCCATTAATTTCACCATATACTCCTAACTTCATGAACTAGATTAGCCAACAACCTTGAATGGGCTCTAAGAATAACAACTGAGCAGATTAGTCGCTCCTTGGAAGCAGTACAATCAACAGTCACAGCCCTTACCTCAGCGCAAAATACAATTTTCATCAAAAAAAAGAATCATCCATTTTATTCACAATTCATATCATGACCCAAGCCTAGACCTAGATGTGACCGGCAAATAGGGAACCCGAAGGAACCCCAAACAAGTCTCATAGTATATCATTAACATCCTTGGTCACGAAAGCAATATAAAACATCATAAGAAACATGAACAAGGGAAAATGAGATTAAGGGAGAAAGAGAGAGTTTAATACTTAAATAACATAGATGAGTCAAAGCTCAAACATAATACAGAACTTGTCCAACAACACCTCTAAACATAGATACTTAGCGGGGGCCAACACAAAGCAACCGGGCTCACCCTTATAGTCAAAATAGCAACTGAGCAGATTAGTCGCTCCTTGGAATGACAACTGAGCAGATTAGTCGCTCCTTGGAAGCAGTACAACCAACAGTCATAGCCCTTACCTCAACGCAAAATACAATTTTTATCAAAAAACAGAATCATCCATTTTATTCACAATTCATGTCATGACCCAAGCCTAGACTTAGATGTGACCGGCAAATAGGGAATCCGAAGGAACCCCAAACAAGCCTCATAGCATATCATTACATATCATTGGTCGCGAAAGTAATATAAATCATCATAAGAAACATGAACAAGGGAAAATGGGATTAAGGGAGAAAGAGAGAGTTTAATACTTAAATAACATAGATGAGTCAAAGCTCAAACATAATACAGAACTTGTCCAACAACACCTCTAAACATAGATACTTAGCGGGGGCCAAGACAAAGCAACCGGGCTCACCCTCATAGTCAAAATAGCAATAAAGAAGGAATCAATGTATAACATAAGAAACATAGACCAGCATCTCCGGAATGGAGGACTCACCAATAATCTTGAGCGAAACTATACTAGCCACGTGGGTGGAGATGCTCAAGCGGGGCTCCGATTCCTATATGGTCATATCATGTAGGCATAGAGTATGCGTTTTAAATATACTAAGTATGTGTGATGCAATGCAACAAGAGATAGTCAATGTAATCAAAATGCATAACAATAGGCAATAGGCATTATATAACAATATGACATAAATAGACAATGTTTGTAGTAAATCATGCTTGAAAATACTCATTCTTTCATAGCTTTCTTAACCCATTAAGATAACATAATTAGCCTATCCAATTACCTTATACTAGAGGGTGAGAGATATAACATGAGTTCATGACCCCAAATCATACACGAGAGTAAAGAGTACATCATTGTTCATATCCTCATAAAGAGTAATATAACCTCATAGGGAGTAGCATAACCTCATAAAGAGTAACATAACCTCTTCGAGAGTAGCATAACCTCATAAAGAGTAACATAACCTCATAGGTAGTAGCATAACCTCATAGGGAGTAACATAACCTCATAAAGAGTAACATAATCGCCTAGGGATTAGCATACCCTCACAAAGAGTAGCATAACCTCATAAAGAGTAACATAACCTCATCATAAGGAGTAGCATAACCTCATAAAGAGTAACATAACCTCATAGGGAGTAGCATAACATTATAAAGTGTAGCATAACCTCATAAGGAGTAGATTGCATTCGTACATGAGGGTAAGGTGTACAACATAGCTCATAACCCCTACATGTAGGAATTGGCCTTGCACTAGAGGGTAAAGCATGTAACATAGTTCATAACCCCTCCTAGTAGGCTTT
>JAOTQJ010034908.1:0-15683 GCA_025642045.1 Solanum sejunctum
CTGCGTACATCCGACCCCCCCTCACCCTGCAATGAGCGGGAGCCTTTTGAGGCACTGGGGTATGTTGATGATGATGACGATGAGTTGCGTATCACTATATTTCCATCTATAAATTGAGTGACGTGATATGATTTTTCTTTTATTAAGTTTACAATGAATACTTGTTATACGGCTTTATTGTGTATACATGAGTTAATTCGATAATTTGTTGAGGAATAACACATTGAAAAAATATTAGATCCTACTACACACTTGGTATTCTACTTATTTTGAAAAATTGATATATTTGTTTGTTGGTAAAAAATTTATCGAGGTGACAAAATAATTTTTTTCTACTTTTAGTAAGATCATTTTGCTACTTCTATCGTAGTTTTTTGGAATAAAAAAATTTAGTATTATAATGCATATAGTGTTTTAATGTAGTGGATATTTTAAGAAAAAATGCCCCATTTCGTGATAAGTGTAATTGTTGTTGGTAATCTTGTGTAGCTAAATCTAACAATTTCCAGAGGGTAAGATTTTATTTTTATTTTTAAAAAAATAATTAATTATATACTATACATTAACTAGCATGAAATTACTTGGATTTATTCTTTTCAAAATGATGTAGAAGTAACTTCTTCTACTTCTTTTTAACTATCCTCTCTTTTTCCGTTCTCATTGTTTTGTTATTAAGGTAAGGAATAAGATCAGACATTAAATATTTTTTTACATGTGTACCATAATAGATTGACATCACTTGGAGTTCAATTGCAATGAGTAAAGGATCAACACGTGAAGCAACGGTCAATTGGAGTTATCTCCTCAAGAGAATCCAGGTACGCAATGAGAAATGATGAAAAACATATAGGATATAGCTGACTTCTTGTGTAAAGCGCACATATGATTTATAAACATAAAACAAAATCATTACTCCCACCTATCCTAATTTTATTTGGTACTTTTTTAAACGTCTCAAAAACTTGACAACTTTTTCTGTTATGCTAAATTTTAAGATTCTTTAATTAAATTCAAACATCACAATATTAGTATTTTAAGCTTTACATGACTTTTGAAATATTGAATCATTTTATTTTGTACTCTTGAATAATTTTTTTATGAATTTTTAAATCTTGCGTTAAGACATCTAAAAGGGTTGATTTATAAAAAATTGAAAAGAGGGAGTAACATCGTATTGGGTCCATTTTTAGCCTTGTCCGTTTCCTGAACCCACTCTTTTAACTTAAACTTATGTATGATTAATTTATTATTTATTTAGTCTCTCATATTAGATTCACCACCAAATTAATTAAGGTTGCAGACATTTAAATAACAATTTATTTTCTTATGCGAGATGTTATAATTCATGAAGAATGACTAGAATGTTATGTATTGGTGGGTCTTCAAAAATCTTAGATGACTTATCATTTATGGACTACATTCTATTGTTCGTAACTCGACATCAATTGTTTTATGAATTTTTTAGTAATTTGATATTTACTATATGTCAGTCTCTTGATCACTACATTATATGTTTCTAAATTGCTTGGACACTTTTATCACCATTCAAAAATGGACTGTGATAGCACTTGCCTAACCACCAAGGCAAGTCAGCCTAAACCTCCTCAATTCAATACACAATACTACGAGTGGAAGAAATAAAGTCTAATAAGATAGGATAAGCACATGGTAATCAGTCTACAAACCATTCGAGAACTGGTGTCCCATGTACAAGCCAATATGTTATAAAACTCAAAACCAATTACACATCTCAATGTCTAGTCCTCGAATGGAATATAACATAAAGATAGAATTGTGATGACCTCGAAGGTCATTTTTTGGCACTTTCGACCAAATTGTCATTTGTTTTCCTTCGCCAAACTTGCCTTGGGTCATTTTTGGTTGAGTCTAAAAGTTGGATGCTGAAAATCTGGCAAAACGTTGGAGTTTCTTTAAAGAAAGAGTTTTTTTAAAGGCATAAAGTTGACAATTTGGAGTTTTATGGTCATGATGAGTTTTGAAAGTCGCAATTTAGTTCGTTTGATTCCATCAGCTCTAGAATGCCAAATCTGGTCTAGGAGAACTTGAAAAATGGAATTTGGAGTTAAAACAAAGATTTTGGACTCATAGTTGCATTTTTCAATTCACATTTAGGATCATAGTTTGACTTTGGTCAACATTCGATGTTTGGAAGCTCAAAATTGAAATTTTGACAATTTCAATGATTCCAAATGGTGAAACTAACACTAGAAATGACTTTATTGCAATTTTTAGAGCTTTTGATATTATTTTGAGTACTTAAGTCCTAAAGAAGTTTAAACGATCTTTCTTAGGTACCGGGCCAAGGAGGTCTTGAATTCAAAATTGGCGATTCCAATCTATTGAAGTGGAATGTCATATCTGGTAGGGTTTCATGCTTGGTTTTTGTTCGGGGTTTTGAACAAATTCTAAGGGTCTCTGTTCTAAATTACCTATGTTGTGTGCTGTAGTTTCTGGTGCAATTAACCGTGTTTTCCGCGTTCGGGGAGATGCCGCTGTGTTTGTAGAATTTTGAGGCGCTATACCTTCCACTACTAAAATCAAATTGTGTTTAGCGACGGAAAATTGCGACGGAACATAATTCGTTGCTAAATAGCAATGGATTTGCTATGGTATAGCTATTTGATGCAAGAATAGAAAGTAAAAAATTAGATTATTATACGACGACAGATTCAATGACGGAAAATATGTTCCATAGCTAAAAAATAGCGCAAAAATGTGGCGCCATAAATTTTTCCATGGACTTAGCTGGCAAGTGTACAAATAATAATTGGCGATGGATTTAGCAAAAGAATATATGTCGCTATGTCTTTCAATATTTTTGTATAAAATTTTATATTTATAGCGACAAAAATATTTTTTGGCTGAGTTTCATTATAAATAAAATCTGGCGGCGGAAGACATAAACATCACAGAATCCGTTGCTATATTTATATTAACTTAAATTCTAGGGCACAAATCTCTCACTTTTTTTCCAAACTTTAACTATGTTGGTTCAGTTCTCTCTCATATAGATTTTAGGATAAAGGTTAGTAAAGCTTGCACTTCATCCATAAGTTTAAGAGAATAGCTTAGAAAAGAAGCTTAGAGAATCTTCAAACTCCATTGCACGAGAGATCTTCACTTTATCCGTAAGAGCCCTTTTTTGTATTCTTCTAAAAGCGTTTTGATTTCTATAAACCAAATTTTTCTAGGTTTTCTTCTACAAAAATTGTCATGTATTTTTTTTAGTAGAAAAGTCTTTTGGATTTTCTTTAAAACCCCTTAATTTCTTCCTACCCGACCTAGTTGAGTATGTGCAGAGGATTGCTAAGAAAATGACTGAGGAAACTGCAGAAGCAATTTAAAAGAGGGGTTTACAAGTCGTAGAGAGGTTTATTACTCGTAGATCGGGGTTTCATATGAAATTCGTGCAAGCTCATCATGCTTACGAGGATGAGTTTACGACTCGTAACCCAAAATACGACTCATAAGATGAGGTTCCATACTAAATTCCAATAAATCCAAATTCAGATTTCCCTGTACACAAGAGGTCACCTACGACTAGTATAATGGACTACGACTTGTACAAGAGGGTGTCGTATCAACTTCCAGTAATTCAGGATTTTCAGACTTCCAATATACAAGAGTGATCTACGACTCGTAGATTGCTCAACGAGTCGTAGACGGGGTTTCGTAAGCCCAATCGACAGTTTTAATGAGGGATATTTTTGTTCATTCCACTACCAATCCCATTAAACAATAGATGTTTAAATACCTGATTGAGATCCTAAAATAAACCCTAAGGACATTATTTCCCATTGTCCACACTTGGGTGTTCTTGAGAGCTTTGGAGAAGAAGGAAGAAGTTAAGATTTTCAACTCAAGAGCAAGGATTGATTGAAGTTGGACTGTTCCTTCGATTCCCAGGTATGTAAGGCTTACTAAAGTATGAAGTTCCTTTCTTCACATGCCCCTTTTCCATTATCTTGAGTCAAGATTTGAGAAGAGTTGATGTTTTGAGAAACTTCCATTATATTAATACTATATCATTACATTCACCATGATAGATCTATTTTACTACATGTGATAATTACTAAATTGCATGAACATTGACATGAGATGTAACATGTATTTCATACTTAATAGCATGAACCCTAAATCACATGATTTTATGAAATTCTATTCATATCATTGAATATTTGAGTTGATGTAAATTGAGCATTTAGAGTTGAGTAATTTGAGCATGATTGAGTATGAAGAGCACATTGCATTCAAGTCATATGTTTTGCTACACATGAATACCTTGCTTTTATTACATAATGAGTAAACTGAGTGAGTCTAAATGACTGTTTGAGTCTGAGTTAAACTTGTTGACTTGAATTGATTGAATGAGTTGATGAATGACTGAGATGAGTTGAGATGAGATACCCCACAAGGGTTTAGTTTTGAGTTGATTGATAAGATATTGATGAGTTGATTGATGAATTGATCGAGGACTTGAGCATATTTTAGTCTTAGGAGTATCGAGCACCGAGCGGGGAGTGAGTACACTTCTACTTTAACCCACAGAACTACGTTGCCAAAGTAGGATAGTCCTGACAGCTAGCCTGGCGACTCTAGTCCCACAAGTGGATATTTACCCTCGATCCAAGAGAGAGTCGATCGCCCTTTTAGTGGCAAGTTAAGGTGGGCGTGACAACGGTGCTGATTCACTGTACATCACCTAATTAAACGTGATGGGATGAGAATGTCAGTTAAGAGAAACTCTGAAGCAACGTTGATTGAGCATGAAGGTTTAAATAAGTCTATTCCTACTGGGCTAACTTTTAAAAGCATGATTTATTCTAAAACTTGCATTTACTGGTTTGAGCGTGAGTTGTTGAATCAAGGTGAGTGAGTCGAGTTTTACTTTTCTTGAGCTATTTTAGATACTAGTACATTCCATGTACTGACGTCCATTTGGGCCTGCATCATTTTATGATGTAGATATAAGTGGCAGAGGGCTTCAACACGCACACCTTTGAAGTTTAGATCAGTACATCTCCTAGTTGGTGAGCTTTCCTTGCATTCTCGAGAAACCCCTTTTATGTTCTTACTTCTGTTGAGTACTTTCTTTCCTTGATTTTGGGTGTCTATGGCCTGTCATGGAACCATCTAGATGGACGAGTCGGAGCTTCATAGACCTTGAGAAAAGAGTATTGAGTAATGATATATCAAGACTTATTTTCATCATAAAACATTTATAAGCAGACCGATACACTTTATTTTCCTACTTGCATGTGATGTCTTTACGTTCTGAGTTCTTTCTTCTACTGTTGAGTTGATGTGATAATGAGGCCAAGTGGTTTGCTCGGGGACTAGCAATAGTCTCTGGGTGTCGGCCTCGCCAAGGATACCCTCCCGGGGTGTGAAATTTTCTTTTCAAATTTGAACCACTGGTTAAAAAATTGATCTTAGGAAAAAGTTTCTATAGTCTTATTTGGTAAAGAACAACTTTGATAATAGATTTGTTTGGGTCTTTTTTGAATATATTTTGTGGATGCAACATTTTGATTTCTGTAAAAGAACTAAGGATTTTTCCTTCTTTTATTTTCCCTTTTATGTAGTTCTCTCTTATTTTCCTCTTCCTTTCCATTAACTGGTAGTTGTTTTTCTTGGCAGTTGTCGAGGAAGGAATGAAAAACTCTCAACCCTTTATTTTATTGAATAGTAACCTAGATGTAGTTAGGGTTCTACAAGACCATTACCATTACCTTGAGACTCTTCAAGTTATACCCAGATTTTTTCTTTTTTTTTTTTGCTATGCGTTTTGGGTTCTTAAGCTATGACTGTAGCTTTTGTTTCTATTAGTCCATTCTTTAATTTGAAAATTTGGATTTAGGGATTTTAGAACTCATTTTGATATAATGGTGTTTATATTTTTTAATTTCGAAATATGTTATTGCAGTCATGAAATTTGTCGAACTTTGTTTCTTGTGAGCGAGTTTGCTGTTAATTTGTCCTAATAACAACTATTAAGTCCAAGTAAATTCTCCAACTCTCTCTCTTTCTCAGTATGCTTCTTTTTTCTTTAGCTCTTAAGATCGTTACTTATAGAAAAAATCTGTGTTTGATGTATGTTTGATTACAGATAGTCGTAGTTCCCTTGCCTTACTATTTTCTTCTGTCTAATCAGTATTATATGTTGATTAGTATTGTGTCTGATCAGTATTATGTCAACTCAGATCTATTATAGGCTATTTACTTTTTAATAGAAGAGGTAGTGTGCCTTTGAATGTACTCAGTTCCCATTCAATGTTCAATTGCATCATAGACATTTGAATGGGAGCTAATGAACCCATTTGGAGAAGGAGGAGGTAGTTGGCTGGTAGTAAAAGCCATAAGAATTAGAAGAGCTTTAACTTTTTCCATCGTAGCCCTTTTCATGTACAACTTCGCTAACTAGCTCTTGGAACTTGCATTCCAGTGCTGCTATTTGTTCTCAACTATTAAAAAAAAGAGTTATCTAAATGCCAGAGTTATGTTTGAGGATATTATGGTAATTTATCACTACTACACCTCTGATCTTGTTGTTAGTATAATATTTTTTTAATATCACAAATAATCATCTCTTTTTCAGATTCACCGGAACACCAACATTGAAAGAGTTGTAGCTATAATCGAGCTGTATACACCTCTGATCTTGTTGTTAGTTCAATATTTTTTTAATGTCACAAATAATCATCTCTTTTTCAAATTCACCGGAACACCAACTTTGTAAGAGTTGTAGCTATAACAGAGTTGTTGATAATTTCCATCTAGAACAGTAAGATTCAACTCCTGCTATTGATCCATACAGACAATCATTCAGTTAAGTGATGTCTAAGATGCATTCATTATTTACGAGTGTGAGAAATCAGAAAAGAAATACAACAAAGGTATAGTTTCTTTTAGGCATAATACCCAAATTTGACCCTCAACTTGGCGCGAGATTGCAAGTTGGAACTCAAATTTTCAACTTGCACAAATATGACCCCCAACTTGGCAATTCATGAACAAGTAGGCACAGGTTGCTGAGATGGCACAGTGCGTGAGTTAGACACAAATGAGGTGCGTGTATGGTCCTTTTTTGAACATTCCAATGGAAAAAAAAGGGTAATTTCACCCTTTTACCCCTGCTACATTTATATATATATACTATTTATTTTTGAATTAACATTCACTTTCTTCTTCTTCTTCTTTTTATTAAAAATACACAAGCATTTGTCTTTCCATTTTTTTTTATACATTTTTGATCTTTTTGGATAAATAATGAATTCAAATAATTGAATTTTTTGTAAAATAATTTTTAAATTTTTACTTTTTTTTGTAATTTATATTAAAAAAATGAAATCTTTTAAAAAATAAAATTGTAATTTGTTGTAATTTATGTAAAAAACAATTTAAATTTTAATTTGTTTTTGTAATTTTCTGTAATTTATGTAAAAAATTTAAATTTTTAAAAAAAATTTGTAATTTTTTGTAATTTATGTAAAAAAATTTAATTTTTTTAAAAAAAAAAATTGTACGTTTTTTGTAAAAATTATCTTTTTTTCCATATTTTTTAGGAATGTCACATGTAAAATCGAAATACCACGTGTACAACTTTTGCTTGCGTGGACGAACGTGACATCGCAGCATTGGACGGAAAAAATACGTCAGCGTGAGCGTAACTCATGCGCCTAGCCCAGTCAGCAACCTGTGTCTGCTTGTTCAAGAATTGCCAAGTTGAGTGTCATATTTGTGCAAGTTGAAAGTTTAAGTTCCAACTTGCAATCTGGTGCCAAGTTAGGGGGTGTATTTGGGTATTATGCCTTTCTTTTATATTCTATTTTCTTGGCTGCTGCAGCTGAATATTTTTTAACTGCTATGCCTTTTTTCATTGCTACAATTGAATTTTGATAGCTGTTATTTTTTGCTTGGCTGCTATAATTGAATTTGGCATAGTTATATTGTTCCAATTTATGCAACGGTATTTTCTTGCATGCTCAAATAGCTTACAACATTGGAAAAAATATGTATTTCAAGTTGTATAACATGTAGTGGAAATAAAGATGCTTGTTGCTTATATCTTCAAAACTCCCCTTGTACATCTATCACATCAATTGCACCAATACAATCTAGGCTTAGATGTAACTTGCATCGTGCAAGATAACAAGCCATGTTCTCGGCGATCTGTTCACACTGATTAGAAACTGCAATGCATAAGATATAATCCTCAATGTCGCCATCTGACTCATTGTCAGTGCTGGATATGCTCATATTTTTCAAGGGACACACAAGTAACCTTTTCTTTGCTATGTAGATGTGTCATCATCAATTGCAATAAATTGATCAGTCATAGTCCACTTCCTATCTCAGGAACATTACTTATGCATGCCTAGACCAATACCCTTAGGGTAGTCATCACAAGTTCTTTACCCACTCCAGTTGCTTAATTTGATTGTTGTAGGGAAACAAGGATGGTACTGTATATCACACACCCCTGTAGCAAATGACTGTCTAAATGTCTCTTGCAACAAGCTAAAGTATTGAATCCCCTTGTATCTGTACTTGGTTTGTATTTTTTCCTTTCTTTTTTCGTAAAATATTGAAAATAATATGTTAGCTCAATGTGCATATATAGAACACACATAATACTACACATCTAGCTAACTTATGAATACATGATTCACCCAAATCTCATATGGTGAGTAATTGCTAATTTTCAGAATCCCAACCATATCTGAAGACCCGTTAAGAATGTACTCAAATATTTTTTGTTTCTATCCTTAGTTTGTTGCATTTAAATTTGATTTGGTGTTTTTCATAAGCTTCTTTCTTGCCAGATTTCATCCAAAACTCATCTACAACTTAAATAGAACAAAGACCACTAAGGGTAGAAAAATTAAATCCATCTGCATGTGGGATGTAGATAAGAATCATTGTCTTTTCTTCAATCCATTTGTCAGAGTTTGAACCACATGGTTTGCTTATAACAACAATCAAAGACCCTAAAAAGAATGGATTATGAGGTATTTGTAAGCTATATGGCTATTGCAGACACCAAAGCTATTGGATATTTGTAGTGATTACTCCTCAACTTTTAATTATTACTGTGACAGAATAGGTCTACTTTTTTGTTTTTCCTTATCTTTGCTTTGTTAATTTGATTTTGTATGAGTGACGGTCAAATAAAACTAATATGGTTTGTAGATATGACTTGAGGTAGAGGTCAAGTAGCACATGGCGTGTAGGAAAATCCTCAGTTAGGGTACTTCTGTTATGCGCATAAACATGCCTATCGTTCCCATTCCCACCACAATTAGTTCTCAACAAGATGGTACAAGTTCTATAAATGGGATAGATTGTACAAATCAAGTTCAAACATCTGTTCCAAGCAGTATACCGTCCGTTCAAATATCAGGACACACCAGTACCCCATCATCGCTGAATCATCTCATGTTCCCCCAAATCAGAGCAACCCAATAGGTGATAGTACTCAGAGCAATACAATTGGCGAAGGTGAGTCCAGTGCTTGCGGGCATCCCGTAGAACTTATTACTTACTCCTACAGGGGTTAGTCAATGTTTGTAGTATCATTCTTATATATTATTTAATTTATGATATACCTTCAAATAATGTCTTCATTGTACAGGTTGGAACCCTCTTCAATCTGTCCTACTTTTATACACAAGTCTTTCAGAAATGAACTCGAAATGGAATCAGTTGGAAAGGTGTCTCACAACCTGTAAGAGATTTTTATTTTGGAGTATTCAAGGTATTATTTTCATCATAGTTGAGTTTAATTAATTTTTTATAGATAAAATATTAATTTTATTACTTTCTAAACTTATTTCAGAAGAAATTCTATTGTGACTCTTCCACTAATGAAAATGAAGTGAGAAGACAATGGAAAATTAAGGCAGCAACAAGGTATATGGATTTGGTCTCCAAAATAAAAAAGAAGAGAACTAATCCAGGATATATAATTGATACTGTGTGGAAAAATTGGACGTGATTTATTCCTTCAGTATCTAATCACTTGCTTCCTATATTGGTTGAGCACATACGGGGCGTGTTTTCTTCACCATCAAATCAGCCAAGTAATCCGTCGGTAATCCATAGCTAAACATGTTAGCGATGGATTTTAACTTATTTGCGATGTATTTCGTTTGTCACTAAACACAGTTTTTTTAGTAGTGTTCGTGTTTGTGGGGTGGGCCATCGAATTTGTAGAGGGTGATTAAAGTGACCTCCGTGTTTGCAGAGGGTTGCATAGTTTTGACCTCCGCGTTCGCAGAGTGTAATTTCGTGTTTGAATCGTGAGTGTTTTCAAAAGATAGGTTTTGACCATTTTTTACCATTTTTAATATTCCAAGCTTCATTTTAGAGAGGACATTCAATGTTTTTCAAGGAAAATTGATCCGCTAACTATTTTCTAACCTATTTCTTTAATTTTCATTGATTAAATTACATTTTTAACTTATAATTTGGGGTCTTCAATTGAATAATTTGGAGATTTTTTGGACTTTGATTTCTTATGATACTATTTGATGATTTTTACATCATTTTAACTCCATTTTCACAACGGTTTTCACTGTTGGAATCCTTATTACTTGGGGAACATTTTCATGTATTAATTTTCAATCTACAAGTACTTTTTCCGGCATGATTTTTTTCTACCATTTTACCCTTTTTGTCAAAATTGATTCATTAGATTCGTTATATGATTGTGATGCTATATTTGAATAAATTTTGGACATTCAGAGTATCATAGGAAAAGCTTTAATAGTAGTCACAATTATTATTTCATATTTATTTTTCAAAATTTGATGAAAATAATACCTTGAATACTCCAAAATAAAAATTGACTATTTTGGTAAATCGAGAAGTGGAGTACGAGAAGGTTTTATGGCTCATTAAGTGTGCTACTACTCATAGATAGGGTCGTAAAAGGGGATGCCAAATGAGGGACATTTGGAGTTCCTGGAAGGTGGTGTACGATTAATAGCATGGCCCATAGGTTGATGTATGGCCCATAGAATCCCTTCGTAGTTGGGGTCTAGGAAAATAAGAAATTTGGTTAAGTATAGAAGGATCTTACGAGTCCAAAAATGAGCCTTACAAGAGAGGATGTCTCGTAAGGTGGTCTGATGGATTTAGTTCCTATTAAGATTAGTTTCAGGGGTTCAGATGCGTTAACAAACGAATGGGACCTATGGCTCATGAGTTGACCTGCGACCATAAATAGGCCCTCATAGATCGATCCGACACGTTTTTATGAAGGATATTTTTATCATTTCCTCACATTCTAATCCCAATGCTGCTTCATTTTATCCTCTAACATGTGCCATATTACTTTATGACAACCCCAATAACCCCTATTCTTAAAACTCATCCTCTTCAACCCAAGCCCTAAATCCTCCCAAGTCTCCCAAGTCCTCCGTTGAAGACAAGACTAGCGTTTCGTGATTTCTCAATAGATTTTCGGCTAAGGTATGTGGGTTTGATTTATGGTTCTTTTTCCATCCACAAAGCTCAAGTTTCTCTATTTTACTTGGTTCCAATGTTTATGCATATTGTGAGGTTTCGTGAGATCGCTTTAATCACGGAGTTTATGTTGCGTTCCTAGTTGTGTGAAGTATATTAGCATATCATGTTATGGTTTATTATGAATATCGAGTTGCAATTCATGTTTATCATAGTAGGGTTTTAAAGGATCATATTGGGATGATTCGAATGATTCTGAATAAATATATTCTATTTTTATGTAAGCATATATGGCTATAATGATTTTATGTCCTTGAGCACGAACCGCCAAGAATTCGGAAAACAAAAAGAAGGAATTTCGTTTGGACTTAATTTAAGTGGAAGAATATTTTATGAAACAAGGGAATTATCAATCCATGATACGTAAGAATAAGAATGCTTTTAATGTAAAAGGGTTTTCACTTATGAAGCTATATTATGTTTATAAAGTTATAAGAGTTACGTTACTATGGGTCGTGATATAATTGATGATCTTGTGAGTTGAATTTCATATATTTTATGTCATATGAAGGAAGATGATATGCATAATTGTGGTAGGTTGTCTGGGATTGGTTTAAGTTGATGACTTACATTGATGCATTTTCCTCTTGAGTTGCATGATTTAAAGTCCATATGCTTGAAATACACCCAATCATAAAGCTTTGATTCAGATTCAAGAACTCTCTTACCTTGGCCTCCCTCAACTCTCTCAGAAAGAAGCGCTCCAAGAAAGCTTCCTCAAACATTGTCCAATCTAGAACTGGGTCTCCCTCTCCTCTGTTCTTCTTCCAATGGTCAAATCACACTCTGGCAACACCTTTGAGCTGGTAGGCAGCTAATTCAACTCTATTAGCATCAATCACATGCATCACCTAAAACACTTTCTCAAGCTCACCAATGTAGTTCTTTGGTTCCTCATTGGGTGTAGACCCTGTGAACTCAGGTGGGTTCATCCTCAAGAACTCACAAACCTTGGATGTAGTTAAAGCATCCTATCTACCCACTCCTTATCCATCAAGAGGTGTTTTCATAGCCTGGTCTAAAGTCTGGATAGCCTGGCGAAGCTCATCATTCGAGACTTCAGCTTGTGGGGGCTACTCAGCAAGGATAGTTGGGCCTATAGGTTTGTCGTGATCCTGGGTCTCAGGTTGGTTAGCGTTCTGTATGGCAGGATGCCTTCTTCCTCTAACAGCTCTTCTTAGAGGCATGATCAAAACTTTGCAACGTGTAGAGCACAAATTAAGAGAGAGCTTTCATAGAGTTTAACTCTATTACATGAATTAGAATAAGAAAGAAGTGTAATCATTCTTAATATCCTATAGCCTTGTGCTTATAAAGTGTGGTGCACAACACACTCATAAACAAGACTCTATTATACACAACTTCATAGACTCCCTATGACACTTTAACTTTGTGCTCTAATACCAAATTTGTTACGCCGCGAAAGGGTACCCTAGACGCAGTCGACACTCAAAGATTATTTTTAGCCTCTTAGCAAACCACTTGGCCTCATCACATCCAATCGTTCAATATAACTCAGAAAACTCTATGGAAGATTAAAGATAAGAATGGTCAATCTACAACTAAAATGTCATATTAAGTAAATAAGATAGTAAGAAAGATACTAGCTCAACAAGTCTCAACATCAGTACTCAACTCTAGTCTATGTAGCTCTATCACTATTAAATGGTGCCACTGACAGACCCATGGCTACCTCAGAATAACATAAAACTAACTCAATGTCTAATTCTAATAAGCAAGATAAAATAAATAATGATCCTCCTGAGTAAAGAAGGATTACCAACTCAGCTTAAATGCTCAGATCCTCAATGATGTGCCTGTTGACAATCTCTAGTACCTGCCTCTATGATGCAATCCAAAAGGGGACATCAGTACGTGGAATGTACTGGTATATAAAATAGCTGAATGAAACAAAAACAGGTAGAATAATGTAGAAATAACATCAACTCAAGATATAATCAATCAGAATATCAAATGTCTATCTAAAGTAAGAATAAAGAGTATACAAGTGACCCATCAACCAATAAAAGCTCGTCAATCAACTCAACTCTACTCAAATCAACTCGGCTCAGAGTACTCAAGGTAGGAACTTTCTGGGAGTTTCTCTTATCGGACAACAATCACTTATGAGCCAGTGATTGTACAATAATCCTGCTAATGTTGCCACAACAATTCCGTACTTGACAGGTAATAACTCTAATCCATAATAGATCCAGAAAATTAACCTATTAAGTCCTATTATTTCAGGATAACAAGGTAAGGACTTGTCTGACTCTAACGAAACTTAATCCATAGGATGAGACCTTGTTCGATTCTAAAGAAACTTAGTCCTCGAGATGAGAACTTGTCCAACTCCAACAAAACTTATCCTTCAAGATAGGAACTTGTCCGACTCTGACAGACTTAGTCCACTCCTATGCATGGCGACGTAGTTAATGAGTGCGAGTTGGACTTACTCTTACTCTTACTCATACTCATTTTGGTGCTCGATAGTCTTCCCAAGACTCAATGCTCATAAGACTCCTCCTCATCTCAATTAGCCTCACAGAGGCACTCATTATCTCAATTAGTCTCATGGAGACTCTCATCATCTCATTAACTTAAACTCTAAGGTCCTCTATTGATTTCAGGGACTTTAACTCTTTCAATTAACTCAATTATCATTTAAGAACTCAAGGACTCAGATCATTATTTAGAAGAAGTCATTTAGACAAGACTCAAGAACTCAATTATGAAGACTCATAAGATCATCAACCTCAATTAACTCAACTTCATACTCACATCAAGATTTCAATCAACATACTCAATTCAAGGCTCTAGACTCCATCCCAGGTTCATTCGTACATGCTTTCACAAAATAAGATATAGGGTTTATACAATGTCTCATGAAAAGTATTCAATTCAAGAAAACAAATTTATGATGATCATCAACATATGAAAATACATGTAATAGATATAATTTTCAAGAAAATAATCAAGAAAGTATTTCAAGAACATGTATGGAAACTCATGGACTCTCACTCCTCTATTACCATCAATGGGACACATAGGAGAACAATCTCATGCTTTAGTTTAGCCTTACATACCTTGTACGAAGCTTTTGGACGATCGACCTCGAAGAACTCTCCTCAATTTCTCGCTCCTCTTCTTTTCTCTTTAACCCTAGTCTCTTTAAAGAACTTAAAAAGGCTTAGGAATAGGGATTAAAACCCTTTTGATACTCAAAATGACCCATTTAGATCGTGTTTTAAGTTTAAGAGGGGTTGGGAAAGGTCTGGAATGCCCCTCACGAAATAATTGAAAAAAGTTCGCCTCGGAAACATCTATTCATTTTGGGTATTTTTTGCCAAAAATTCTCCAAATGAGTTTTCTAATCCCGTAGGAAATTTTTGGACAAAAGTTAAGTGTTGGTCCGTGGCAGGTGTCACACACCTGTCGCGCAACCTCAATGGAATTCATTTTGCATTGAAAAATTACCTTTTCATAGGACACCCACTTTGAAGGGGCATATCTCTTAGCACAACTTTGAAGGAGTTATGAACATTTTCGTGGAACTCGTTTCTGCAGAAAATGCAATTCCAATGAGCAGTCCGTTTTGGTCCTATTTTCTCTTGACTTTAGTCCAAGACTTTTAAGTGTTGGGCCTAAGGGTTCCCATACTTGAAAATACATATACTTAGCCTTAATTTACGCTCATATCATCCTAAACATTACTCAATACTCATCAAAACACTTAGCCAAATATTTACTCCCAAATTCAAGTTCCAAAACTCAAGACCAATCTTACGGATTTCATTAAGGATTTTGCTCAAGCTTCAAGTCCCTATTAAAGCCTTCTTCAAGGTTTCTCCAAAAGCTAAGGTATGTGGTGTTGAACCATTGGGTATTTCACCCATGGTGCCTAAGCCTCCTTTTTACTAATAGTGCATGATTTAAAGTTGATTTTATATGTGGGTCTTCTATATTGAGAAATTTATTGCACAATGATTTTAGCTCATGAAAGTATAGTTGTTTTAGCATGTTTTGAGCTCTAAATCTTGGATCTAATGTTGGATTCGATGAGGGGTTTTGATGTGTATGTCTTCAGGGTGTTACAACGTATTGATTGATAATTTTACAATGGATTTTCTTGC
>JAOTQJ010034919.1:0-15682 GCA_025642045.1 Solanum sejunctum
TCATTGCAACTTTCGACGCTCCTCATGGGTCATCTGGAAACAGCCGCTTTATGTTTTTAAACATAGAGGTTAGGCTGAGTACATCCGACCCCCCCTCACCCCGCAATGAGCGGGAGCCTTTTGAGGCACTGAGATATGTTGTTGTTGTATATCAGACTATTCTAAAAGTGTAATTATCTTAAGTTAAAGATCGAATTATCAAAATGATCACTAAATGTTGAAGGACATTTTTATAAGTTAATCATGAATTATTCCTTCAATATTCATGTACAAAATAGTAATTCAACATTTTTATAAGTTAATCATGAACTATTCCTTCAATATTCATGTACAAAATTGTAAAAATGACATGAAATATATTTACACGTCAAATCATCTATTTTATCCATAAAAATTTAAATATCTCAAAATTTACTATTCTATTTATGCCTATTTTTTTAATTATTAATTTAAAGGCCTAAATATTTATCATTTCATTTTCTCCATAAAGAATGAAAAATTGTTAAAATAGAGTAGTCTAATTAATATAAATTTAAATAGCTTGAAAAACGTTAAGTTATTCCTCTTACTCTCGTAATTATAAGATCTCTATTTTTTACCTTAAGTTTTAAAAATTTTAGAAATAGTTACATCCACTTATTACATTTCTTGATGAACTAATGATGAAAGTTAGAAATAAAAAACTGCTGAACAGTCAAAAAAATACAATTGTTTTCTTAAAAAAGCTTTTTCCCTATGTTTTTAATATGTTTGATTAGTTTTATAAGAATAAAAGTCACAATTATTACTTTATCTGTCTCAATATAACTAAACTTTTAGAGTTTTTTTTAGTGTTCAAAATATTTGAATTATTCAAACTTCAAGATAAATGTTTGAAATTTTTTTCAATATTATCCTTCCCTTTAATAAAATTAAACTTTTTAAAAAAATGAAACTACACTCTTTACAAAGTCATTTATGATTCACTCTTTACAAAGTCATTTAAAAAAATGTCTATATATTTTTTTTAATGCCATTCTACAAATTAATGGCTGTATATTTTTTTTTTTTTTGATTAAATGGCTGTTAAACAGTCAGAATCAATGGCTGTACAATGCCATTAATTTGTAGCCATCAATGGCTGTTAAACAGTCAGAACAAATAACCATTAATTTGTAGAAAAAATTAAAAAAAAGTTTACGGATTTTACAAATTAAGTTTTGACTGTTTATTCTTTCTACAAAATCAAAAGAAATATATAACCATTAATTTGTACAATGGCTGTTTATTCTGACTTTTTAACAGTTACTTTTTTTAATTTATTCTTAATGGCTGTTTATACTATTTATAGTTTTTTCTACAAACTAAGTTTTGACTGTTTATTCTTTCTACAAAATCAAAAGATAATCACAAGTATAAAGAATAGCCAGAATATGAAACAAATTGAAAAATCTAAGTTAGCAATAGGTTGGATATAAGAAAGTATTGGAAGCTCAAAAACAATAAGTAAAAATAACTTTTAAAAGTTCAACACTAAAATAGTGATCAAGTTACATCCATCATTGCAGAAATTAGGAACAAAACTTAGTCAAATAATTGAGAGTTTCTTGTACTAATTTAGGATCACATTTAAGTTGTGTTGGAAGTTAATTTTTTCTTGCTAGCGTAGCTTTACTAAGATGTTGATTTTTTTAATTATGTGAACCTTTTGCTCGCATTATCTCAATCATGCATGTTTGCAGCGTTAGAAAAATATAATTACACTTCACCGTTAAATAATCTTCATATGATTTTGTAACCACTGAAACAAGCTCATCAATACTTTTGGGACTCTCCTGGTGTTGCAGAGATTGAATGGCTCTAAAATATTCAAGGTCTAGTACATTCAAATCTGGAGAATTAGGTGGTTGGCACATCAAGCGGATATCAACCCATCTTACGTGGACTCTCGACAAAATTCTTCATCATTAAGTTGAACATGTGTTCTTGCATTATCTTGTTGTATGAATATTGGAGAATTTAAATCTTCTCTTGGCCATGTCGGCTTGATAGCATGAAGGACTTTATCGATCAAGTATGATCATGAAATTTCTTTAGTTATTGAAGTTATTGCTTTTGTCTCCATGGTGCCTGTAGCTCTATTTACACTACCTCTTCTAGCTCGTTCTTGAGTCACAAACGTAAACACTCTAATTTTTTCAGAGAACGTTTCTACTGCTTGTCTGTCAAATCTAGGACGAGCTACGACAACTAAGAACATAACTTTCTCAATGAAGTTTTTTCTCTTAGTAGTACGCACTGGATCTTCTTCACTCAGCAATAAATAATATATCTCAGATTTCTTAGTCATATAAAACCATTTCTCATAAATATGGACAACATTATACATGCCCATGAAAACTGGATCATATGGTATGCTATCACCATCAAGCATAGACATGCAAATTTGCAACCGATTTAATTTGTTTTCATCTTTCAAATAAGGCTTAATGGCATTAGCATGTCTTCGTATATTTTCTGACTTTAAACGTCTCGACAAAGTGTTGCGGCTTATATTCATGGCACAAGCTAGTGATCATAGAGTTGTCCGATTTCGTAAAGGAATTCAACGAAAATTACTGTAATCTATATGAATTCTCTTACGACCATAATTTTTTACTTTTCTACTATATATTCTGCTAGGATCATCTTCACCATAGTTTGATTGTCTCCAAATACGCTGAACTGTTTGTATAGAAGTTGAAAAATGTGACACAACCATCTTCGTCACTCCTCTTTTAAATTTTTTACCAATACTTTTTTGCCGCAACATCTCATATATTGTCGTACATGTAAAATTGCTCAATGTTTTGACACTTCTTAATGGTTTTGTTAGTTCTTCAACTGCATCTACTTGAACCAAAGAAATAAAAAGTTAAGGATCATCAAATGGAAAAAAAGAAAAACAGAGAGAAAATAATAAAAGGTATTTGGGCAATTGCCTTCCCAGCTTTACAATGATTAAAAATTAGATGAATATGCTGCAAATATCTAATAACAAAAGGAAACAAAAAAATATCAAGTTGACCTTTAAAGTTCAAACAGTTTCATGCAGGTGGTATCCCAAGAAAAAAATGACCAAGTGTTTCCTGGAGTGTAAACCTCTCAACAAAAATATTTCAAGGAAGTCAATAACAGAAACTAAGGATGAAAGAATTAATACCCAGGTAACCTAATGGATCAAATGGTGGTTGGATTGATCATCCATTCGCAAAATTGCGCGATTTATTTTGAAATCATACAATTCTTTTGAGAAGCAGTGTATTATATCCAAAACAACAATTAGATAGTATTGAAACGATACTTTCAAAAGGGACTCCAAAATGCCTCCATCTATAATGACACTTCAGAGGTATGTTTCGTTTCATAATCCCAAACTTCAATATCTATAATGAAACTCATATAATTTGCAATCCCAAACTTTAAACACACAAATTAAAAGGTGTGTCTCATTTTGTCAAATAGTAACTATGACTAGTGCATCAAGAAAATGAACTGGAGATCCGCTATGACTAGTGCATTAACAAAATGAATATGCAACTATAGAATTAGGAAAAGAAAATTAAGGATGTTTATCAAATGAAAAAAAGAAAAATAGAGAGAAAACAATCATCAGCCTACTTTCAAACAAATATTACATTTATTAGAACTAAATTATTTTAGCATATAAAAAATAGAAAAAAGTATTAAAATATTTTATTTACCACCATTTGGATTTGACTTTTCAAGTGATTCTTGCAATCTATCTTCAAGTTGTGCATTTAGATTCAAGTCGGGAATTATATATTCATCAATATTGTCATTTGTTTCAATATTAAGATCAGAAAACTCATTAGTATTGTCACGCCCCAAGTCCCGTTAGGGCGGACCGACACCCGCTGCTGATAAGGCTCGAGAGAACCAACCTGTACTTATGCACTTTCTATACATTTTATAAAGAATTTCTATATTCAACATGTTTGTATGCAAGTAAACAGTGATATAAGCCAAAGGAAATGCATGTGACTAGGCCGTTGGGGCCACGGTGTCAGAAATACCAAACATGATCACACTTTAATTTACATAGTCTACAAAGCCTCTAAATAAAAGAGTATCTGATAAGGGTTGGGACAGGACCCGCCTTGATTCACCTCATAATACAATCATATAAACTTTAGAGGCACACAAAGCTCCGGAGCAATCTGGAGCTTGGTGACAACAGCTGAAAATCCTGGACTTTACTAGGGAGATCTACTAGCACCTGTACTTGCAACATGAAATGCAGGTCCCCTACAAGAGACGTCAGTACGAGGTAATGTACTGAGTATGTAAGGCATGGATACTGTATATAAAGAAACAACTTCAAATGAAACTATGCACTAATATGAAATAAGTGACCACCTTTGGATATACTCTGGGATCTTATACTTTATGTTCTTTATATTGCTTTACCTTTACTGTATAGTCTGTGCATATCATAAATTGTAAATGACCAACTGATCAGTGGTGAAACTGTATCGGGTTCGTCCCTGGCTAGGTTATACTCAACCCCTCGGGCTAACCCCCCCTTTGATAAGATCTTCCCTGGGGCTAGGTTATACTCAACCCCTCGGGCTACCACCTATCAGAAAATGTATACGTTATCTTTCAATTATGTTTGAGATTATTCTTTTGGTGGTCATAATATTAGAGATTTTGGGTTGTATATGCAATACATATAACATGAAAATAAACATTCAAGACAACATGGCATTGAAGAGAGTATGTTACATACGCAACGAAATGCGTATGAAATGAAACAACTCATAAACTTTGTTTAGCAACAAGAACTCATGTACTTGGTATCCATGTACGTATATAGATTTGAAGGGAACTGCATATAGGAGCATATGAACATGTGAAAGAGTGGATACATGGTTGTTTGTCATGTTGGAATAGATAAATGTCTTTACTTACCAAAGGATCTATGTTTCATGCCAAATGATACGAAATCAAGTAACCTTACATACCTTGTTGTATGACCTTGTTCCTACCTTGGAGTGACTGCCTTTCCCTCAAATATTTATCTACACCATATTAGGCAATAAAACTAGTATTAGCAGTAACACAACACTTCTAGGTAGTCCAATATCATAAAAACGATCACCCGGACAGCAAGCTTTCAATTAGTGACACAAAGGCATTTCTTCAACCTTTTCACATATAAATATGTTTTTCAACAACCATTCTTATGTACATGTCATGTAAATCTTATTTTCAGTCCCTTAACAGTCCTATAATAGCCCACAAAATAAAACACACAACAATTCTTCACAACATACAAACAAGCAACATAACATTATACCCTTTCACCATACTTCGACGTCAACAATCCCAAAACTGTTTTAACTTAACCGAAATTATTTCCAATTATTTTACCACATAAAATCAGTCTTAATATAGTCCATAAACAGTCCCAAATCAGCGGTAAGTCGTGGAATAACATACTATAATTCTACACAACTTACAAATGGACAGCATAACATTACTTCCCCCTTCGCTACATTTCGACGATGACAATTCCAAACCTTTTTCAATTCTAACCAAACTATTCAACAATAATAATACATACCAACAATTATAATACAATCTTATAACATCACCCAAGAAGTCATTAAGGACATGAGTTAATAGCTTTAAATCCAACAACTCATAACTTCCAACCAACATCACATAGCACAATAAAACTCATATGATAAATGCAACCAAAATCTGGGCAGCAACCTTAGAGTAATGTCTATAACTCAAATCATGTTAAGAACATCAAATTCTATTCATAATACAACCTATAAACCATTTAGAAATTATTAAATCAAAAGAAAATAGTGCAGCAATTTTCTGGACACAAGCTGTCCAGAATTTTCTAGCAAAGCATACCATTATCTACTTCTTGATTTCTATGAACAAATCATACTAAATACACAAATATAGTTACTTACCTTTATCTTCAAGGTTTAGATCCTCCTCAAGAACCCTAGAATTTCCTTTGGCTACTGCTTAGGGTCAAGAAATATTGAAAGACAACTTAGAGAGTAAAGCTGTTTTTGTTTTTCTGTGTAAGTGCAGAATATTTGAGGGATTGTTTTGACCCCCTTTTATAAAACTATTTAGCTGACATTTCCTTGACATATTTACCAACAAATATCACATACACTTAGGTTTATTATTCAGTAATTAATTCCCCAAAATTGGGGCATCAAATTCTAATGGATTTGGTTGCCAATTTTTAGCTTTCTCCTTAATCAGTTTTTGGCCCAAATGGCCAAGTAGTTTGTGTTACACTTGGGCTCCTCTTACATTCTTCTTAGACTGAAAATAAGGTTCATTTATGATGATAAAAAATGGTCTAAAATAACACTCTTAAAACTGATTTTATTCGCAATCAGACTTGGACTAATGTGACGTCAAACCCCGTCTTCGTTTGGCTAGCAAATTTAAGCTAAACAAGTAGATGAATCACCTATTAGATTAATAATTCATACAAACACCACAATTTTCTTACTTGATTATATCCTCAATTTAACGTAAAATGTATATATACAAGGCTCTCATAAGCATTAGACGCCCATATCACCCATTTACACGAGAATCAAGCACTTTCAAGAATTGACGCTACTTTGACCAAACCATATCAAGATTTATTCCCATACTATTAGTACATGTAAAATGTGGGGTTTTACATCCTCCCCCTTTAGGAACATTCATCCTCGAATGTTAGCACAGTTGGGTAGCTTAAGCATGTATAAACCTTTATTTAAACAAAACTTTGACCACAAAATAAGCATTCATTTACACACACCTATTAGTGTTCTAGTTCTGCATGTTGGGTGTCCTCTTCAGATTCAAACAAATGAGGATATTTTGACTTCATTGCATCCTCGGCCTCCCAGGTTATCTCTTATACTTGTTGATTTCTCCAAAGTACCTTCACTTAAGCTACTTCTTTATTTCTCAGCTTCCTAACTTGACGATCCAGAATAGCAACAGCTACCTCTTCATAAGTGAGATCTTCTGTAACCTATACGTTCTCGCTAGGAGTGATATGGGATAGGTCACCTATGCATTTTTGAAGCATTGATACATGAAAAACTGGATGAACCATAGAAAGCTCTTGGGGTAACTCTAACTGATATGCAACCTGCCCGATCTTCTTAATAATCTTATAAGGCCCTATGTAAGATGGACTCAGTTAAAACTTTTTACGAATCCTCATAACCCCTTTCATTGTAGAAACCTTTAAAAATACCCAATATCCTACTGAAAATTCCAGCCCTCTCCTCCTAGCATCTGCATATGATTTGTGATGACTTTGGACTGTTTCTAGTCGCTACTATATCACCTTAACTTTTTTCATGGCTTGGTGTACTAGATCTGGCCCAAGTAAGGTAGTTTCACCCACTTCAAACCATCCAATTAGAGACCTACACTTCCTTCCATACAAAGATTCATAAGGTGCTATCTTGATACTTGAATGATAACTATTATTATAGGCAAACTCAATAAGTGGCAAGTGGTCCACTCAGCTACCTTTAAGGTCCAATGCACAAGCTCGCAACATATCTTCAAGTGTCTGAATGGTGCGTTCTGCTTAACCATCTGTTTGAGGGTGGAATGCTGTGCTCAAATTTACTTGCGTTCCTAAACTCCTTTGAAAAGACTTCTAAAACTTTGCAATGAATTGAGCCTCTCGATTTGATATAATAGAGATTGGAACTCTATGTAGCTTGACTATCTCCTTGAGGTACAGTTTGGCATAATCCTCTGCTGTATAATCACACCTGATATGTAGGAAATGCGCTGACTTTGTGAGTCTGTCAATTATTACCCATATAAATTCATACTTTTAAAATGAGCGAGGTAAACCGGTAAAAAGTCCATATTGATCATATCCCACTTTCAAGTTGGAAGTTCTACACATTGCATGTAACCTCCTAGCTTTAGATGTTCTACCTTCACTTGTTAACAATTTGGACATTGAACCACAAATTTTGCAAAGTCCTTTTTCACGCCTCCCTACCAGAACACTCCTTTCAGGTTATGGTACATCTTAGTCGATCCTGGATGGATGGAATATCGGGAATGGTGGGCTTCTTCCATTATCCTTTTTCTTAACCCATTAACATCAGGAACATATAATCTATTTTAGCAATAAAGTACTCCATTATTTGTAAGTTCAAAGCCCTTTATTGCCCCCTGTTTTACCTTTTCCTTAAGTTGGCGTAGAACTGGATCCTCAAACTATTTTTCTTTCACCTCCATAACCAACAAAGACGTTGTTGCATTATGTACAATAACTCCTGCCTTTGGAGTTTCAAGAAGGCAAACTCCCAAACTAGCTAATTGACGTAGATCCTTAGCTACCCCTTGACTAATCATGCCTGATCACCAGTAGTCATAACTGCCTTACGACTCAAAGAGTCAGCTACCACATTTGCCTTCCTCGGATGGTATAGTATATCAATATCATAATCCTTTATCAGCTCCAGCCATCTCCGTTGTTTCAGATTTAGATCTTTTTGCTTAAAAATGTATTGCAGGCTCTTATGATTAGTATATATATCAATGTGAACCCTACACAAATAGTGGCGCTATATTTTCAAAGCAAAAACATCTGTTGCTAGTTCAAGATCATGAGTTGGGTAATTCTTCTCATATGGTCGTAGCTGCCTAGATGCATAAGCAATTACTCTGCCATATTATGTTAGCACACACCCTAAGCCAACTCCCAAAGCATCACAATACACAGTATACCCCTCAGTGCCCTCTGGAAGTACTAGCACAAGTGCAGAAGTTAGCTTATTTTTCAGTTCCTGGAAGCTTCTTTCACATGCATCATTCCATTGGAGCTTGGTTGATTTATGTGTCAATTTTGTTAGAGGTGTAGAAATGGAAGAAAAACCTTCAACAAACCTTCTATAATAACCTGCCAAGCCTAGAAAACTCCAAACTTTTATGGGTGTCGTTGGCCTTGGCCAATTTTTCACAACATCTATCCTTTGTGAATCAACTCTTATTCCCTCCTCAGACATAATATGACCTAAGAATGCCACTGATTTTAGCCAAAATTCACATTTAGAAAACTTGACATACAATTGTCGATCACAAAAAACTTATAACACTTATCGTAAGTGATTTACATGATCCTCTTTTGACCTTGAGTATACCAAAATGTCATCTATAAATACAATCACGAACACATCCAAGAATGGATTAAATACCATGTTCATCAGATACATAAAAACTACTGGTGCATTCGTTAGTCCAAATGACATAACAAGAAATTCAAAGTGACCATATTGTTCTGAAAGCAGTCTTACGTATATCTTTGTCCTTCACCCTCACTTAGTGATACCTTGATCTCAAATCAATTTTTGAAAAGCATTTGACAACCTACAACTGATCAAATAAATCATCAATCCTGGGGAGAGGGTATTTATTCTTAATTGTCACCCTGTTTAATTGTTGATAGTCAATACACATTCTCAAGCTACCATGCTTTTTGCATACAAATAACACTGGTGAACCCCATAGAGACATCCTAGGTCTTATAAAAGCCTTCTCCAATAAGTCTTTCAATTGCTCCTTTAATTCATGCAACTTCGTTGGGGCCATTCTATATGGAGGAATAGAAATGGGTTGAGTGCCTGGAAGTAAGTCAATACCAAAATCTATTTCTCATTCAGGAAGTAAGCTCGGAAGTTCATTAGGGAACACATCAATAAATTCATTCAACACTGGAACTGATTGAAGAGTTGACGATTCTGCCTCCATATCCCGCACCCTAACTAAATGACATATATACCCCTTAGATATCATCTTTCTGGCCTTAAGATAAGAGATAAACTTCCCCTTTGGTGCCCCAACATTGCCTTCCCATTCAAGAACTGCCTCATTTGGAATGTGGAAGTACACCTTCTTATTTTGGTAATCCATGGTGGCATAACAAGAAGATAACCAATCCATACCCATAATAATATCAAGTTCCACCATTTCTAACTCAATAAGGTCAGCCAATCTATCACGATCACAAACAGTTACTACACAACCATAATAAACCTTTCTAGCCATAATAAATTCACCGGTTGGTGTAGACATTTCAATTGGTTTATTCAATAATTTAGGTGTTCTCTTAAGCTTCCTAGTAACTAGTGGGGTGATGTATGATAATGTAGAACCAGGTTTAATTAATGCATATATATTATGAGAGAATATGGATAATGTAATTGTGACCACATCAGGTAAAGCTTCCAACTTCTGTCAACTCCCCAGTGCATACATGCGATTCTGGATCCCGCTAGAGCTAGCTGCCCTCTAACACCTCTACCACAATCCATAGGTGCTTGTTAACCACTACCTGCTGGAGCAACTGATGATGATGATGCAACAGCTGACGCAATAGGTTATGGCATACCACCCATATGCCTCATCGGGCAATCTCTCATCATATGTCTTGGCGCACCACACCAATAACAAACATCTGTCCCAAAATGACATATACCTGGATGACTTCTTCCACACTGCTTATAGGGCTTCCTCGGAGTCATTAACTAGCCTACTGATCCTCCTATTATTCGTAAACTTTGTTCCTCACCTCGTTGACCAAACTAATTACTTCTAGACCCTTGAATCTGTGGTGGAGCACTGGCTGCAGAATGAAAAAATGATGGCCTGGGTGTTCTATTAGAAAACCGAGGCCTAATCTCACTTTGGGATAGTGTAAACTGCCCTAAAGATCTGCTCCTCTTAGACTGTGCCCTTTCTAAATCCTGTGTCCTTCTCCTTTGCCGTTGATCCTCCAATTTCTGTGCAAAAGCTTACATTCTCGCTATATCCATATCTTTATTCAATGTAGCAATGGTACAATCTCTGACCAGATACGTATCTAATCTATCCACATATTGATGAACTCTGTTAGCTATAGTAGCAAATACGCTAGGAGCATACCTAGATAGAGAATGAAATTGCATATTATACTCCCTTACGCTCATATTTCCCTGGTGGAGATTCAAGAACTGATCTGCACGGGCCTCTCGGATCTCCAATGGTAAGTATTGGTCAAGAAAGCCTACTTTAAACTCCTCCTAAGTAGTTGGGGGTGCATCTACATTTTTAGACTACTTTCATTCTTCATACCATAATATAGCCACACCCTTTAACTGATATGCTACTAACTCAGCAGCTTTTGTACCACTGATATGCATAATATCAAAAGTGCGCTAAATCTGATCAATGAAGTCTTGGAGATCTTCATTAGGATCAAACCTAGTGAAGGCTGGAGGGTCCAAGTTAAGGAAATCGCATATCCTCATGGCAGTTGTCCTATTTACACCACCTATACCAATAATTGGACCTTCCTGTTTTTGGCTTTGTCCAGCAACTATGCAAGTAAATAGTTGAACTGCATTTCTAAAATCCTGCACTGTAGCATCAATAGGTGGTTCTGTGGGAATTTTACTATTTCTGGGTTCATCAGTAGTTGAAGGAGTTAAAGATGTCCATGACATGGACTCATCTTGTGCCTCATTTTGTTGTCTCATATGACTGGGCGAACTAGCCGCCACTACCACTGCCTTTCCTTTACCTTTGTTCTTCCTGGTTTCTGTCATACTTGCGCGTTGTACAAAATAATTTAGGAGTTAGACACAATTCACCTATTACACTTAGCTCTATGGCACGATCTAAAGAATGAAAATAAAGTAACAACTCCTAAATTCCATGTAGCCTCCTGCTTATAAATATGGTGCACAATACATCGATAAACAAGATTCTACATTGACATGGATTTGTAGACTCCCTAGGATGAGCCTCTCTGATACCACTTCTGTCACGCCCCAAGTACAGTTAGGGCGGACCTGCACCTGTTGCCGATAAGGCTCGGAAGAACCAACCTGCACTTATGCACTTTTTCTACATTTTATAAAGTATTTCTATATTCAACATGTTTGTATGCAAGTAAACAGTGATATAAGCCAGAGAAAATGCATATGACTAGGCCGATAGGGCCACGGTGTCGAAAATACCAAATATGACCACACTTTAATTTACATAGTCTACAAAGCCTCTAAATAAAAGAGTATCTGATAAGGGTCGGCATAGGCCCTGCCTCGATTCACCACATAATACAAGCATATAAACTTTAGATGCACGCAAAGCTCCAGAGCAACCTGGATTTTGGTGATAACAGTTGAAAATCCTGGACTTTACTAGGGAGATCTACTAGCACCTGTACCTGCAGCATGAAATGCAGGGACGTCAGTACGAGGTAATGTATTGAATAAGTAAGGCTGAATACTGTATATAAAGAAACAACTTCAAATGAAATTATGCACTAATATGGAATAAGTGACCACCTTTGGATATACTTTGGGATCATATATTTTATGTTCTTTATATTGCTTTACCTTTACTGTATAGTCTTCACATCATAAACTCTAAATGACCAACTGATCAGTGGTGAAACTGTATCGAGTTTGTCCCTGGCTAGGTTATACTTAACCCCTCGGGCTAACCCCCCCTCCCCCTATGATAGGATCATCCCTAGGGCTAGGTTATACCCAACCCCTCGGGCTACCACCTATCAGAAAATATATACTTTATCTTTCAATTACCTTTGAAATTATTCTTTTGGTGGTCATAATATTAGAGATTTCTGGTTGTATATGCAATACATATAACATGAAAATAAATATTCAAGACAACATGGCATTGAAGAGAGTATGTTACATAAGCAACGAAATAATGCGAATGAAATGAAACAACTCATAAACTTTGTTTAGCAACAAGAACTCATGTACTTGGTATCTATGTATGTATATAAATTTGAAGGGAACTGCATATAGGAGCATATGAACATGTGAAGAGTGGATACATGGCTGCTTGTTATGTTGGAGTAGATAAATGTCTTTACTTACCGAAGGATCTATATTTCATGCCAAATGATATGAAATCAAGTAACCTTACATACCACATTGTATGACCTTGTTCCTACCTTGGAGTGGCTGCCTTTCCCTCAAATATTTTTCTACACCATATTAGGCAATAAATCTAGTATTAGCAGCAATACAACACTTCTAGGTAGTCCAATATCATTAAAACGATCACCCGGACAATAAGCTTTCAATTAGTGATGCAAAGGCATTTCTTCAATCTTTTCACTTATAAATGTATTTTCCAACAAACATTCTTATGTACATGTTATGTACATCTTATTTTTAGTCCCTTAACAGTCCCACAACAGCCCAGAAAATACAACACACAATAATTCTTCACAACATACAAACAAGCAACATAACATTATACCCTTTCACTATACTTCAATGTCAACAATCCCAAAACTATTTTAACTTTATCGAAATTATTTTTAATGATTTACCACATAAAATCAGTCTTAATATAGTCCATTAATATTCCCAAATCAGGGGTAAGTCGTGGAGTAACATACTACAATTTTACATAACTTATAAATGTACAGCATAACATTACTTCCCCCTTCGCTACATTTCGACGACGACAATTCCAAACCTTATCCAACTCTAACCAAACTATTTCAACAACATTTACGCATACTAACAATGATAATATAATCTTATAACATCACCCAAGAAGTTATTAAGTACATGATCCAATAGCTTTAAATCCAACAACTCATAACTTCCAACCAACATCACACTTAAGATAGCACAATAAAACTCATATGATAAATGCAACCAAAATCTGGGCAGCAACCTTAGAGTAATGTCTATAACTCAAATCATGTTAAGAACATCAAATTCTCTTCATAATACAGCCTATAAATCATTTAGAAATCATTAAATAAAAAAAATTGTGGAGCAATTTTCTGAACACAAGCTTTCCAGAATTTTCCAGCAAAGCATACCATCATCTACTTCTTGATTTCTATGATCAAATCATACTAAATACACAAATATAGTTACTTACCTTTATATTCAAGGTTTAGAGCCTCCTCAAGAACCCTAGAATTTCCTTTGGCTGCTGCTTAGGGTCAAGAAATGTTGAGAGACAACTTAGACAGTAAAGTTATTTTTATTTTTTTGTGTAAGTGGAGAATGTTTGTGGGACTGTTTTGACCCCCTTTTATAAATCTATTTGGCCGACATTTCCTTGACATATTGACCAATACATATCACATACACTTAGGATTATTATTCAGTAATTAATTCCCCAAAATTGGGCCAAAATAGGCGTCAAATTTTAATGGATTTAGCTGCCAATTTTCAGCTTTCTCCTTAATCTGTTTTTGGCTCAAATGGCCAAGTAGTTTTTGTTACACTTGGGATCCTCTTGCATTCTTCTTGGACTGAAAATAAGGTTTGTTTATGATGCTAAAACATGGGCTAAAATTACACCCTTAAAACTGATTTTATTCGTAATAGGACTTGGACTAATTTCACGTCAAACCCCATCTCCGTTTGGCTAGCAAATTCAAGCTAAGCAAGTAGATAAATCACCTATTAGATTATTAATTCATACAAATACCATAAGTTTCTTACTTGACGATATCCTCAATTTAACGTAAAATGCATATACACAAGGCTCTCATAAGCATTAGACGCCCATATCACCCATTTACACGAGAATCAAGCACTTTCAAGAATTGACGCTACTTTAACCAAACCATATTAAGATTTATTTTTATACTATTAGTATATGTAAAATGTGGGGTGTTACAAGTATCACACTCAAATGGAATATTTAGATCAAATTGTATTGTAGCCATGGTTAATTCAACATTAAGAAAAATAAATTTTCTTTTTATAGAACTTTTGGAGGGAAGTTAAATCTTGAAAATTTTGGTTCCTTTCAAATTTTTGAAAGTTTTAAAGTAGAATTTTTTTACTATTGAATTTTGAGGAGTACATGTTGTATTGAAATTTTCATTTAAAAATTTTGGTTTAATATACAAACAATTAGTAGAAAAATAGAGCATTACATAAAATCAAAAATTAATATATGGTTGTTAAAAAACTGAATGTTAGAATTCTAAGATGCATCCTTAACTTCTATTATCATTATTAATTTATTAGTCATATTTTAAATCTTTTTTAATTAATAACTTAAGAACAAACAAAAGGGCAGTAATGAAAAATTTGATTAAAATTTTGTCTTAAAACATATTTCTTAATCTGTGTGCATTATTTTGGAAATTCAATAATATGAGACAAAGGGAGTATCATTTATTGTCCTAACTTTTTGTATTACACTCTTTGTCTCATATTAATTGAGTTTGTGAGGTAATGCATATATCAAGAAAAGAACTCAAAGATAAAATTTATATTATACTTTTCACTATTGCCCTTTATGAAATCATAAATATGTAGTGTAATTTATCTCCTAGAAAATATAAAACTTCAATAAATAAAAAGGCAAATATGAAAAAAGTTTCAAACATTCTTTTTGAACTTTGAACAATTCAACTATTTTAAACATTTGAAAAAAATTTAAAAACTTAAATTAATTTGAGACAGGGGGACTATTTAGTAAATCAAAACTAATTCATATATTGATTTATGAAACCATTGGTCTTCCCTTTTAATGGCCCCTTTAAAGTCACGATAATTAAAAAAATATAAAGTGCAAGCTTCTTCTTTTCGAATAACTCATGGATTGTTCTCTAGCACAATCGTAT
>JAOTQJ010034928.1:0-15682 GCA_025642045.1 Solanum sejunctum
ATTAAGGACTCCCGACTTCAACTAAATTTTTACCCGCGAAAATTCACTTAATTCCATACTCCCGCACCATAAGTTAGTGAAATTTAAAATCCACCTCAATCACAATAATTTTCTCGAATGAGCAATTGACCTCCATTTAATTAATTACGGGGTCTAACAGTTTTTGTCAAATTTAATGGATGCTCGAGCATCCGATACATTCTACATGGGTCCGCCCTTGTGATTTAGGGACGTGGAAAAATCTATTTTCAGTTGCAAATATTGTAGATGCAGGAAGTTATCTCTTATTTGGTCCACATGGAGTGACGTTCCTTTATAACATCAAAGAACTCAAGGCAGATATCATTCATACTGTAGGAGAGTTAATAATTCATGTCTTATCTGCCTCTGAACTCATATACTAAGAAGATGAGTAGCAATGATATCACATCTATGACATGCTAGACTTGGACATCTAAACATGGACAAATGAAAAGTCATGGTGAAACTGAATCTAGTAAAAGGATTGCTTAAGTTAAGCAACTTTGGTGGAGAAGATGTTTGTAAAATATGTCAGTACGGAAATACAAATCATCTTCCATTTACAGATCCTTGTCAAGATGTAATGCTCCTCTAGAACTAATTCAGAGTGCTTTAGTGGGGCCAACAAGAACTCTTTTGTTTTCTGGTTACTCTTATATGCTAATTTTGTTGATGATTTTACTAGATTCAGATAGATTTATTTAGTAAAGCACAAATCAAAAGTCGTTAATAAGTTTATGAAATTCAAGACAATTGTTAAAGGTGAGCTTGGTTTAAGAATAAGGCGATTGCGAACAAATAGCGATGGTGAGTACACTTCTAAAGAGTTTCTCTCTTTTTGTCATCAACATGGAATTAAAAGAGAACTTACTTGTTCTGATACGCCACAACAAAATGGAGTAACAAAAAGAAAGATTCGACACTAAAAAAGACATATAAGAGTTGGCTCCATGCCAAAAATATACTTAGAGCCCTATAGGCCAAAGGTATGAAGTGTGCAACATATATGGTCTACCGGATGCCGCTTGTATGAAGTGTGCAACATATATGATCTACCGCATGCCGCTTTCTCCAAGCAACAAGAAGTCACCATATGAATTAATGTTTGGAAAAAAGCCTAGCATCAAACATGAAGGCTTAACTCTATCTATTATGTTCATATCCCAGATTCTCAGTAGAGAAAGTTAGATCCAAGGCAAGAAAATGCATCTTTGTTGGATATAATGAAAGGAAAAAGGGTTGGAAGTGCATATACCCAAAAACTCATCATTTTATTATTTCTCTAAATGTTGTATTTAATGAAATTTTCTTATATAATGAAGTTGCATCAAAAGGAGAGGATTCTAAAGTATTGGATCTTTGAGTTTCAAACTTGCAAATCACAAGTGCTTCTCCAGATGATACAGTTGATGAGGAGCCCAGAGATAGGAGGAGCTCGAAAACTTAATCAACTTGAAACTCAACAATAAGATGATTCATTAGTTTCACAAAGGCCAAACAAAGCTATTGTTAAGGTAACTCTCTTCAGAGATGAAAACATTATTAGTACATATTCTTATTTCTTTGCAGGGCCAATTGACGATGAAGAGCCTTTCATCTTTTGAAGAAGTTAAAGGTTTCAAAGAGCGGTATCTTTCTATGGATAATGAAATGAAGGTTCTAATGAAAAATCAGACTTGGAGCCTTGTGCCAAAGCTAAGAAATGTTTAATTTGTTTCTTGCAAATGGGACCACAAAATTAAAAAAGAGCATATGACAATATAGACAGATATAAAGCAAGGTTGTTTGCTTGATGTTTTTCTTAAAATATAGCAAAGACTATGAAAAAACCTTCAATTTCGTAGCTAATATAATTTCAGTTCGAGTTGTACTAGCCATGGTATCTTGTATAGTTGAAGGCTATGGCAATTTGACATAAAGAATGTCTTCTTGTATGGAGAACTTGACGAAGATATTTATATAGATAAACCACCCGGATATGTTTCTAACTTACATCCTGATTATATTTGCAAACTTAAAAAATCACTTTATAGACTCAAGTTGGCTCCACGAACATGGTATAGAAAATTTGCTCAATATCTATATTTTTGTGTATATGATGCACCACATTCAAATCGTAGCATGTTTGTTAAGAAACAAAGAGACTTTCACTTGCATATAGTTGTCCTCATGTACCTGTCTGACATGGTAATAGTAGAAAATAATGATAATGAAGTTGCAAGGCAGCTTCAAGAAAAGTTTGCCATGAGATTTGAATGAAGTTAGGAGAACTACATCAATTTCTTGGCTTAGAGGTGACAAACACAAGAGATCTTTTTTACCCACAAAAGGTATGCCAAGAAGCTTGTTAATAGATTTGGGGTGAAACAAAGCAAAAAATATTCTACTCCTCTTGAAAATAACATGAGGTTAAGGTGTGAAGAAGACTCGCCTATTGTAGATTTTAAGACTTTTCGAGCTCTAGTTGAAAGTTTTCTGTATTTGACTATTACAAGGCCAGATGTTGCATATTTTGTTGGATATGTCAGTAGATTTATGAAATCACCAAGAAAGTTGCACTTAGAAGCTGCAGAGAGAATTTTGAAATATATCAACTTAACATTGAACATAGGGCTATTCTTCTAAAAGAAGAATGACTTCGTATTAATCGGTCATACTGATGTTGATTTGATAGTGATATAGACGATCGAAGATCTACATCACGATATCTTTTTATATGTGGTGGAATAGGTATTTCTTGATGCAGCAAGAAACAAAACATTGTCTCTTTATCAACTACAGAGGCAGAATATAAAGTCGTAGCTCTTACTGCTCAAGAATGTGTATGACTCCAAAGACTTGCTGGAGATTTACGTCTATCTATATCAAAGCCAACTATCATTTTTGGAGACAATCAAAGTGACATCAAGCTCACAAATTACTTAATATTTCATGCAAGAACTAAGCATATTGAGATGGAATATCATTTCATCCAAGAAAAGGTTCTTGATGGAACTATACATACTTTAATTTTTCTTGGATGGAACTATACATACTTTAATTTGGACACAAAATCAGGATAATATTGTTGATATCTTCACCAAGTCACTACCTAAAGGTTTGCTTGAGTTTTTACGCGACAAGATTGGGGTAATTTCCAAAAAATTACTTTAAGGAGCAATGTGGAAAAAGCTAATGTAGATTTTTTGGACGATGATGGATTTTTCTAGATTGTCCTGGTGCGAAAACTTAGATATTTATCTTGAAGATATCTAGATATTCTAGAGTAGAAGACAAAGCTACCAGAATTATCTTATAGATATTCTATAGATGATATTTGTAGAAAATTATAAAATAAGCTAGATGATCTAGTATCTAGAACCATATCTAGATAAGTATAAATAGGGATGGTCTCGTACAATGTATCAACTATGAATTTAAAGCAACTCTTTGTCTTCCTCCATAACTACGTTCTTCTTTGCAAAATATTTCCTTTTTCTTTCAAGTTTTTTCTTCTTTAGTTGAATCTTCCCATCTTTAATTAACGATCTTGAGTCATATACTTTTCTTCTATTATATGTTCCTACAGCTATCCGGTAGCCCGCTTGACCAGTGAAACAACTAGGATTTATCAGTGTTATGTTCAGTGAGACAACCAACCCCTTGTCGATAAAAATGCCTGGGAATTTGTCTTTTCATGGACAAAATGTCGGAAAAATTTCATATATATATAAAATTTATTCAAAAAGTAACTCATATTTTATTTACATAAAAAAATAAGTCTCAAATCAACGAAATAATACATGACTATATAATATAGTTTATCAAAAATTATAAAAAGTATACATTACTATATAATATATATTACTTACTAGTTGAAAAGGAGGAGATGATGAAAGAATAGGTAATCATTATGTTACTAAAATTTTCTTAATTATGATTCTATTGATTTATAGGGAAATCAATATAAGAGAAAAGAACCCATCCAAGTTTGTATATCTATAGAAGAACGCGGGAGATTAGGGAGGGGATTAATGCACTAAAAATGGGCTTACTAGTGTGAGAACGAATGGGCCAGGCTCCAATTGGATTCCTTTTCTTCCATTAACCCATTTTTGAGGAATGGTCCCATAATCATGCTTCAATCATACTTCATAACTATAGTATGGTTAATTATATTTTATAATTATAATTCTAGTAGTGTTTATATAATTTACATAGCATGTGTTTATATTTGTATAATTCGCTATATAATTTGTTATACAATTCACAGTTTTTATATAGCGTTTTTATATTTTGCTATTCAAATCATGCACAATGTTTGTATAATTCGCTATACAATGTACTGTTTTTGCATATTTGCTATACAATTTGATTTGTACACAACTTTTATATAATTGCACACAAGATTTGTATAAATTGAGCAAATTATACAAAACTCAAACTGCAATTGCAACTAGATGTGTTTGTCATGAACTATAATTAATTTAAACTATAATTATGTTAGCTAATTAATTAGTATATATTTACTTATCCGCATAATTATTCCATCCCACGTATATACAAAAATAGATTCATATTTATTAAATGTAACACTATTTTTTCATTTACCAAATTTAGCAGGAGTTTTGTTTCAAAACATATTCAAATCACGACTTCGAATCTCGTTCACGATTACAGAGCTTAGGCCTCAAGTCCCATAATATCTCTCAAAAAACATTAAACATTTTTCAAAAAAAAAAATGATAGGGAGATTATTTCCAAATAGGAATTCGGAGAAATCATTATGATAATGTTAATCCAAAATATATACAAAATCATTAAATGCATTTATTTCCACAAAATAAGGGTGACAACTTGGTAGGCCACTTGATTTATAAAAAGTGAGAATACATGAGTTATACAAAAATATAGACTGACTATATTTGTATAGTATACAACGAAGATTATTTTTTCTTTTTTTTTTTATAATTATTTTAAGTGAAGTGTCCCTGGTGTAATTATTCCATAAGACTAACTATCCAGTATTTCACGTTCTA
The DNA here is from genome assembly GCA_025642045.1 of Solanum sejunctum. Lineage (NCBI taxonomy): Eukaryota > Viridiplantae > Streptophyta > Magnoliopsida > Solanales > Solanaceae > Solanum > Solanum sejunctum. The sequence goes on from JAOTQJ010034928.1 coordinate 5,040, forward strand.
TTAATTTATCAAAATCACACAAACTCAAAAAAATTATGAGAAGTAAATTTATAAAAAAAAAATAAAGAATGAAATAAGAGAAAATATTTGTAATTCCAAGCCAATTAATGTAAAAAAATAAAATAGCATACATGTGTTATCATCCATAAAAAAATTAAACAAAAGCAATATATAAATAAGAAAAAAAGACTAATAAATAAAAAATTATAAAAATTATAAGATGATGAAACACAAAGTATAGCGGACTAATATTTTTCTAATCAATTTATAAAGGAAAAGATTTTGTACATGAAAGGTCGTAATGAAAGTGTTTAATGGTAGAAGCTTAAAGGTTTAACAATTAAAGTCCATTGAGAAGCAAAAAATGGTAAGTTAACATCTAACATATATTTGGTCTAATTTAATTGTCATTGTCGATTTAATTTTAGAAGTTAGTAAAAAAAAAGTGAATTAAAAAAATTAGTGAAACGCATTTTTATAATGGAGCTTTTGAATCTAAGATCTTTTCATTTTAATAGTATATGATATAATGATATGATATTCTACTAAGTATATAGACCCATCATCACATGAACTTAAAATCTTTTCATTTTTAATACAACAACAATAACAATATACCCCGTGAAATCCCACAAGTGAGGTTTGGGAAGGGTAACTTGTACGCAGACCTTACCGCTACCTCATAGAAGTAGAGAGACTGTTTCCTTAAAACTCTCAGCTCAAAACCCATTAGCCTTTTTATTTTTAATAATATATGATATAATGATATGATAGTCTACTAAGTATATAGACGCATCATCACATGAACCTAAAATCTTTTCATTTTAATACAACAACAACAACAACATATCCAGTGAAATCCCACAAGTGGGGTCTGGAGAGGGTAACTTGTACGCAGATCTTACCGCTACCTCATAGAAGTAGAGAGACTGTTTCCTAAAACTCTCAGTTCAAAACCCATTAGCCTTTTTATTTTTAATAATATATGATATAATGATACGATAGTCTACTAAGTATATAGACCCATCATCACATGACTACGCATAATAGATTCCTTTCACTTTGTTTATTGTGTCCCCCATTCCTCATTGTATCAATCGATTGTTTGCTTTTTTCTTTACGTCTTGTTAATGTTTTTTTCACGTGTCTAGGTTATGCAAAGCAAGTCGGCCAGAATTTCATTCATGAATCATCAGCTTAGCAAAAAGATTGTTCTCAAATATACTGCACCTCAGGGTTCGCAAGCTATGGGGTTTGTTTCCCTTCATTGTTCACCAGGGGATGGATTGATTCATCCCACTATCTTTTCGGATAGTCAACTAACAAGACTACTAAAATTCCTTGTCCCTCCCCCCTTTCCATTTTTAAGTTATGATACAGGGGAAGCAATAGCAAACAGTTGGGCAACCCTGTCTCAAGCACAAACTTATATCCAAAGTTATTTAATTACAAATAGGGATGTCAGAACATTGATCTCTAACTGTAAATTTAAATAAAGCATTATCAAAACAAAATATTCACACTGGTTTATAATAGCATCACAACTCCCGGCATTAGTAAGATGGATTGTTAAGCAAATATGGGATTGCCTTGTTTGTGTCATTGTCATTCATTAACAAGGCATCTGCAACACTATTTGATGAGAATCCCATTTCTTTCAACTGAGTGTAACCGTCAGCAAATTCCTTGACCTGAAAAAAGTTTATCAACATCATCTTTACATGTCAAATATGTTTGGAGATGTTTCAACGGGAATTGTTCTATTTACTAGACAGAGGCACTCTCATAGTGGCTAGTGCTATAACACAAATAATTAGTATCACACTGTTTGTTACAACTCACTCCAAACTAGATGATACACTTTTCAAGTACCAAAGTTAAATAGCTTCAACAAAATAATTTAGTGAAGGGCTGCAACTTGACTTATCGTTCTTTTTATATAGTTTAAACATACTTGTATGTTAAAAATATGTTAAGACAGCTGATAAACAAATACTAGGTCATTTCCATTTGCCACAAGGATTGTGATAAATAGAAAATCATAGTTAATGAAATTTCCTTAGATCAGCTAATTGACGAAGCTCACAGGCCCTCTTAATGGTAGTCCAAAGGCATAGCTAAAAAATAATTGATTACTACAACCCAAACTGAAATTACATGCAAAGAATTAAAATACAAGAATCATGTAACATGACAAAGAATACCTTGGTTGGATTGTCTCCATAATTTGCAACTGCAAGAGGCACAGCCTCTCTGTTGAGACCCAATGCAATGTATTTGTTTGTAACAGGATCTCCAGAGGATGCCTATATTCAAATTAAATAAAACACTAAGCAAATCTCTGCCAAATCAGCATACTGTACAGACAAAGAAATTGAAATCACATTAATTTCTTTATCGCATAACACACTGTAATCTGGTAACCAGAGGGGAAGTATTAGCAAAAGCACAGTTACCAAAAAAGCACATGAGGTACCCTTTGACAACAGGCTATTGGCCACGCAAACATATCATTCAGATGCCCTCAGCATATCCCAAGCATGTCAAAGGATAAACACCTTTTGAGGTACACTTTTTAGTTCTATTATTGCAGTATTAGGACTTGAAAACTTCTAAGGGAGGGATGAGATCAAACACTTTCCCCATGCATGGGTCATAGAAAGAAGGCGTGAAACTTGAGCAGCGCATGCATTATCTGAACTTATACCTCTATTGACAGGAGTCACTAAATGATGTAAAAATTGATCTGCTACCTCAATGTTTGAGCTACTTTAACAGTAAGGTGTAACCACCTCCATCTGTTTGCTACATAGAAAGTACAAACAGCTCTACTTCTTCTCTAATCTATTTCCTTAGTGACAAATCCTTCATACAACCATTAAGATGGAAACAAAGAGACCCTATACCAGTGGAACATTGAATTTAGACATAGGGATGGCAATGGGGTGGGCGGAGCGGGTATGGGGCGGATTTAGAGCTATGCGGGGCGGGGCGGATGCAGAGCGGGTTGAAGTAGGTATTTTTTAAACTAATGCAGGGCAGGGCGGGTTGCAGATTTAAAAAGCCCTATCGATCTGTGAGCAATTAAAGGCTTGTTCACTGTTTTGCAAAGGCTTGTTCACTGTTTTGCAGAGTTTACTGTTTTGAGCAATTAAAACTTTTAATTTAAAAGTATTTACTAATAAGCTTGTTTACTGTTTTTAGTAGCATGAAATTCTGTTTTTACTAATAAGCTTATTTTCTGTTTACGAAATTCAGTTCACTCAGGCTTACGAAATTCAGTTCACTCAGAGCACATTTAGTCGTTTACTGTTTAGTGACAGACATTGAGCAAACATATTTAAAAGTTTTGCGGGGCAGGGCGTGTTAATGCGGGGCGGGTAAAATCCTTGTGGATCTTGCCCCGCACCCGCATCATTGCCATCCTTATTCAGACACAACTACATCCTCTTTCTGGCGAGCAGCAATTTACAGGTCACACCTATACAGATTCACATGAAAATGCAGCTGTTTAACTTAAGCTAAAAGTAAGATAATGGAACTAACCATAGAAGCTTGGTCTGACCCTCTGCATGGAAGATTTTCCAGACCTAACCTGCTCCAGTTTAGGCTTTCCTTTTCCGCTTCAGCTAAAATCTTCTTCTCAAGGTCAAAATTAAAGTGAAATGTACATCGAGGAATGTCTCCTACTTGTGGGACCAATGGAGGCTATTAGAACCAAAAATGCAGAAAACTATGTCAGGTCCGAATATGTTCATCAAATTCTGAGTTAATCAACCAATTATTACTACATCGCGATTCACGATCACAAACTAGTTGCAAGGAAAATACTTCTGCACACTTGGTGCATTTACCAAATCAATATGTGTAAGGTATCTTTAAAAAATTTAGCTACATATATAAATAGATATAGAGTTTGAATCACGTGAACACAAGACTAGAGATTGACTCAGTGGTTAAGAGGTTTCAAGATTCACCTTAAGGTTCCAAGTTCAAAGTCCTGCCCAGATACCCAGTGCTTCTGCATGATGGTTTAGCACCTAAACATAGTTGATTAATATGCGAACTTATCTCATCGGTCTATCACTAAATATGGTAAACTAACATAATAATTTGGTGCACCCACAGTTCTTCCCATTCCCAGACAGGTAATGACTAACCAAAAAAACTTTTGAAGGTAACTGTAACATAAGGACCATAGACCTCTTTGAGCATAACAAATTAACAATTAAGAAGTCAAAGTTCGAAGCACTCCCACAAAAGGAGAGAATATATACACGAGGTTTCATACCGGAGGCGCAATCCGATATTCTGGTTTTAGAGCAACTCTGATGCCGATTCCGGCTGCAAAATTAGATTTCAACTAGTCAATAATCACATCCGCAGTATGATTAGCCATCGAAAATCAGATAGTTTATCTACGTATAGTAGAGGAAGCCATGCCATCAAAGAGGGAAGAAGACATACTAGTGGAGGATGGTGAAGAGGTGGGACGAAAACGCCCGGGCAGGTTGCCGCCGGAGTGTTGACCGACCCGAGGGTAAAGGCTGGAAGGCTGACCGTACATCGGTTGATGGTGGCTGGCAGGCTGGCCGTACATGGGCGATTGCGGCGGTTCCGTCCTGTTCCTCAAATCGGATGCCATTAAAACCCAAACGAGAAATTTGAGAGCAGCTTTTTGAATTAGTATTATTGCAGGGGACTCCTTCCATTACTTAAAATAACACGCATGCAATGTTAAGGGAAAAGGACTTCGTAAATTGACTTTACACCACCTATTTTATTCATCCATAATTTGACCTTGGATCACCACAATTTCGTACCGTATGGCTCCATATTTATTTATAAATTTACTTTTTAAAATAATATTAGTTCATATATATACGTAATTTTTATTCCAAAGAAACTTTACTATGAGTACATATTATATTTATTTAGTTATATAATATTAACTAAATAAACTTAGGGTTCCAATGAGCAAATCTATACAAACATCAATTATTTGATAGTGCCTTTGTGTTCCTACTTTTTTCACATGTTTCATGCTTTTGAAGTTTCTGTTCTTATTTCCATGTTATTAGCAGATTAGAGCAGTCCAGTATATATAGTAACTCAATATTTTTCACCAATATATATATTTCAAGATCATATTTAACAAAATGGAAACAAAAAATTGTTCTCATTGTCAAAATCAACCTTGTTTTTAACTAAAGTCTGAACTTTAACTACATCAAAGAACATATATATTCAATATGAATCTCATAGTGTTTTTCCGTGCATCAAATAATTGATAGGTCTCTGGATTCAACCTCCAAGTATCAAGGCCGAATCCTCTAAATGTACGAGCAGTTAAATGAGCATACTCTAACAAAGCAACATCTTCAGCACCACTGCAAAATAAGGATATCACTTAGGAATTGTATCATATAGAGATCACCAATCCAATAAGTCATTTTAGTGAGTCCTCTTCCAAATAACCTGTATCGGGCCATTCATCGTAAATGAACAAATAATTGAAATGTTAAGATGGCCTCCAAAATTGAATAATCAAATAAATCATTAATTATAAAATTTAGAATTATTTCCCAACCGTTATTAAAAAAATCTCAATATGAATAAGTCAAAGCATGCACTCCGGAAGTATAAATATGATAATTCTTCACGAAGTGATATTTTATCCAATAAAAAAATTAAATAATCAACTCCCACTGAATATCTCAAATCTATGACTCCACAAGCTTCAATAACACTTGTGAATTTAAAACTTTTATTCATGTTGAGTACTCTAAAAAAAATGAAAGCTCCCATTATTTCTAAAGAAAAGTTATCGCAGGGAAGGGTCTTGACATTAAAATTGAAAGCAAAGGGCAAAAGTTGGAGAAAAAATGAAATGTATGACTCATCACATTTACATATATTCTTTGTCATTTGGTATTGGAAGCTTGAAGCGCTTACTACGCTGCTTCAACTTCTCAACTGTCTCCAAGGCTTTATCCTTCACAAGCTTTATTTCTACATTATTAATCTCAAGAAAACCTTCATTTTTTATTGTTAGCTTAAAAATTCAAGTTGTTCATTGTCTTTGAACATCTTTAAAGCTTCATCTTGATTTTCTTTAATTAGCTAATGAAGTACCAGTACCCTTGTGTATATTATCGTCTTTCATGTTCAAGGAAGATGATTTAGCATCGATACCAAAAACAAGTTTTTTTTGCTACATTATTACTTATCTCAAGGATACCTCCATTTTTTATTGTTAGCTTCAAGTTGTTCATCGTCTTGGTACATCTTTAAAGCTTCATCTTGATTTTGTTTAGCTAATGAAGTACCGCTACCCTTGTGTATATTGTCGTCTTTCATGTTCAAGGAAGATAATTTAACATTGATATCGAAATCTGTTTCTTTGTGGTTTGTACATCATTCCAGCTTGAAACATTTCCTCCTGGACGACTCCTGCTCATCATCTGATGAAGTAACTTACTGATGTCTCTTGGAGTATTGACTATTCCAAACAAAATACACAGGATAATTCCACAAGTGGGATTTGAAAAAAAAAAATGGCATGTATGCAGACCATTCCTATTGTGGAGGCAGCACTTTAAAATCATCCACAACAATATTTGAATATCCAGATCATGGAAAACTCATCACATGAGGAACTTATAAAGGAAATAACTTAATTTTGAGATGCAAGTTTATCATGAAAACTTTACTCTCCATTCCTCAACAACTGGCACATAAGGAATGAAGTATCATACAAGCTTTGAATATATACATAAATATTCGGCCAAACACATATGTAGTCCCTCAAACTTGATCCTAAATTTTATTTTGGCATTCCAACTCAATCTTGTTCTATTTTAACCCTTCAACTTGTTAGGACCCACGCAGCGGAGCGGGCAATAAAATTTAGGAGTAATAAATAAAGCAAAATATCTAGAAAATTTAATGTGGTTCACCCAAAACTTTTGGGCTACGTCCACAAACCAACACTTCTACTATTTCCTTCTACTATTACAAATAGTAGGCACAAGTGTACAATTTCTTCTACTATTACAAATAGTAGGTACTTTAGAGAAAAATACCAAAAAATTAGTGACACACTATTTCTTTTAGGAAAAAAAATATTTCCTAAGCACACACTCTAATTTTTCCTTCACAGACTATTTTATTTTATAGTCTATGGTATACCTCACAGAATAAATAAATACACAATATTTATTTATTTATTCTGTGGCTCTCTCTTTTTTCTCTCTGAATCTGGTTGTCAAAAACTTAAGGAGCAATTGCTCCTTTTTATAGGTAAATCTACTATTCATCTTGCACCGCCATTATCAACTAATGGGACACGCCACTTGACCGTCGTTTTGTCAAGAAGACTTTCGACACAAGGCATTACCGTCGATCTCCCTCTAGTGATTATTATTTCAGATCTTCCACCATCTTATACCGCCGCAACAACCTGCGGGACACGCCGCTTGTTCTCACTCGACAGGAAAACTTTCAATACAAGGCACCCTTGCAGATCTTTTTGGTCTTGTCACATAAGGATGTTGAACTCGTCTACAAGATTTCCTTGTTCATCATCACTGTTTGTTTTTCCCTCGTTGTCCCTATTGTTTTGTCGATCACTCTTGAATTTTTGACAAAATTGCTTGATGTGACCTTTCTTCTTGCAGTAATGGCATTCAACATTTGCGTATTTGGAAGCCTTCACTTGACATTTCCCCCTCTTTTCAGTAATCAGAACATCTGATTCTGAGAAGGAGATTGAACCTTGAGATCTACGTCTCATTTCTTCATTTAATATACTGCTCTTAACAGCTTTCATGCTTACTACACCGTTTGGTGCAGTATTTGTCAAATAAACTTTCAAAGTTTCCCATGACTTTGGTAAGGAAGCTAAAATCATAAGAGCAATTATCTCATAGTCAAACTTTATGCCTATCGTCGATAGCTGGTCCACCATTCCTTCTATGTTATTTAGGTGATCAGCTACAGAAATGTTTTCTTGACATTTACTTTCATCAACTGAGTTAAGTAAAATAATTTGTTATTGTCGGTCTTTGAAGCATACACCTGCTTCAGCTTGTTCCACAGTGTTGTAGCATGAGTTTCGTTACAAATATGATTGTAAATATTGCCATCGATAAAGTGTCAAATATATCCACAAACTCGTTCATGCTCAAACACCCACTCATCTTCGAACATCCATTCTGGTTTGACGGTAGAGAATACTGGCAAATGCATCTCCGTAATCATGAGAAGATCCTTCATTTTACTTTTTCACACACGGTAGTTTGTACCGTTCAGGTTGATCATTTTGCTTGTCTTTACCTTCATAATTTATTCCCACAAAATTATTTACCAAAGTAATTCTTTTCTGATGTGAAAGTTCAGATTATGCTGCAATCACAGAGCATACTCAGACAGAACCTTGACTCTGATACCACTTGTTAGGACCCACGTAGTGGAGCGGGCAATAAAATTTAGGAGTAATAAATAAATCAAAATGGACACCAGAAAATTTAACGTGGTTCATCCAAAACTTTTGGGCTACGTCCACAAACCAATATTTCTACTATATTTCCTTCTAATATTACAAATAGTAGGCACAAGTGTATAATTTTCTCTACTATTATAAATAGTAGGCACAGGTGTATAATTTTCTCTATTATTACAAATAGTAGGCACTTCAGAAAAAAAATACCAAAAAATAGTGACACACTATTTTTTTAGGAAAAAAAATATTTTCTAAGTACACACTCTAATTTTTTCTTTATAGACTATTTTATTTTATAGTCCATGATATACCTCACAGAATAAATAAATATAAAATATTTATTTATTTATTCTATGGCTCTCTCTTTTTTCTCTCTGAATCTTGTTGTCAAAAACTTAAGAAGCAATTGCTCCTTTTTATAGGCAAATTTTTGCCTCCTCTGTTGATAATTAGACAAGAAAACACGGTTACCAACTGTGTAAAACAAGTTGCTTGCCCAATTTGAAATCAATTGGCAGCCATCTTTGACTGTCAAAAAACGTGTGGGCCCTCCAATTGGAGGGACTCACTCAACACAACTCCAATTTTCATATTCTATTTTGACAGTTTTGTCTAAAGAATCAACATGGAGAGAGTGCTCCATATGTCATGATTTGGCACAAAAACTAATTAAAAATAAATAAATAACCACTCTAACTCGCCCCCATTTTTTATTATGACACTCTATCTTACTTTTGTTTCATTTTACCCTTCAATTCTAATTTTTGTGTACCATTTAAATATAATTACAAATTTTATAGTTTTTTTATTTTTATTTATACTCTATATTTTGACTTTTTCATTTTATAATCGACATTTGTCCATTATTTTTAAAAATATCTTTTAAAAAATTAACAAAAATTTTTCTAAAAAAATATTTTTTGAGTTTTTCTATATGTTTTCTTGAAAAATAACCAAGAAAATTGTGTCGATTTTCTTTCTTAAACAATCAATTGAATTAAATAACACCATATATATTTTTTTTCATATTCAAGCTATTTGAATTTAATTCAAATATTAGTTTTCTAATTTTTCATTCAACTCATTACAGGTAAAAAGAACTCATCTTCAATACAAGCAAAAAAACTCTTGTTCATTGTATAACGCTATAAAAGAAACATTAAATTTGATAGACTTCATTGAGTTGTTATTTATTTTTTTTATTAAAGAAAATCGACGCATTTTTGATGGTTATTATTCATGCAAAAATACAAAGAAATTCTCAAAAAGAAATTATTTTTTAAAAAATCAATATTCATCCATCTTGTTCTTTTTGCAAAAGCTAGCATACAAACGTCAATTTTTAAAATGCAAAATTTAGTTAAAGAGCATATATAAAAATTTAAAAAATATAAAATTAATATTTTGTATTTAAATAGTATATAAAAAATTGAGTTGAATGCCTAAAATGGAACAACCAAGATAGAGTGTCAAATAAAAATTAGAAGCAAATTTGGGCGGGGGGTGGGGGTGGGGGGTTATGTATATATTTAGCCTCAATTAAATAATTGTTATGTGAATTTTTAATTGCTAAATAAAATTTTAAATCTTTTAATCAACAAAGATTCCTATCTCATGAATGAAGAGTAATGGTACTAGGATGGTAAAAATATCAAAGTAGAAATAAAATTAAATTTTAAAAATAAAATAAAATATTTTTTTTATCTTTCACTCTCTTAGAGAAGTGTGATGCACACACTCTTGTCACACCACTTTATTGTATTTAAATGCTACAATTCATATTTGAGGTGTCAAAATAAAATTTAGGATCAAGTTTATGGGGTTGACCTATGGGCTTTTTATGCATATTGTCATTATTCATACTTATGGAATACTATTCACGTGCATGTGTTCATAGTATTATTTATACTTATGGATTACTATTCATGTGTATGTTTGGAAGTTAAATTATGTTCAATAATTTGATAATTTATATTGTACAATTTTAAGTTTATATTAAGATTTTACGTTGACCCTGCCATACTTATCTAGTTTGATAAAATATGTACAAGTATTCAGAAAGTGCATTAAAAATATATCCTTCATTCTACCAATATATATATATATATATATATATATATATATATATATATACACTTCA
>JAOTQJ010034939.1:2343-15681 GCA_025642045.1 Solanum sejunctum
TTTTTTCTACCTGGAATCTTGTGATGCATCAGAAACAGAGGTGACGTGAGTTATTGAAGTTTCAAAATTGATTTGCATTAGAAAATAAAATCAAGGAACTTCGGTTGTATGCATTCCTGCTAGTGAGAGATACTTGATCTGTTACTTAGTCTGGACTTGAAATTGCCAATGCAGCAGATGTGGCCAAAAAAGGTGACCCGAAAGCCCAAGCCATCAAGGCTGCCAAGGCTGTTAAATCGGGATCAACCTTTAAGAAGACAGCAAAAAAAATACGAACAAAAGTTACATTTCATCGTCCTAAGACATTGAAGAAGGATAGAAATCCCAAGTATCCCAGAATTAGTGCCCCTGGAAGGAACAAACTTGATCAGTACAAGATTCTTAAACATCCTCTCACCACTGAGTCTGCGATGAAGAAAATTGAGGACAATAATACACTTGTATTTATTGTTGATATCCGTGCTGACAAAAAGAAGATTAAGGATGCGGTTAAGAAAATGTATGACATCCAGATAAAGAAAGTCAATACGTTGATCAGGTAAACCACTTTCTTCTTGCTTTGTGATTATGTTTTTGTTTTGGTTATTTGGCGCTTTAGTTGTGCTCTACTTCTTTTAGCCTCAATTTCTGTAATAGAGAAAGATAGTTGCATTTTTCGCACATCATTATTGAAGAAAAGATTGTAGATGCCGGTCCAATAATATCCAAGCCTCATCTTTTAAGCTTAGTTTTGTGGTAATTTGTGCATGACTTTTGTGTCATTATTCTGCATCTTTTAAACCTCGACCTCAAGAAGATCGACATATATAGTCTTGGAGTTTGTATTAGCATTTTCATATCTCCAATTTCCCTGTATTATGCTGGTATAGTTTAATGTCTTTATATCGGTCTTGGAAGGTCTATTTTCATTTAGATTGAGCCAGCAGTTGGAGTACTTATTTTGAGACGTATTCGAAGTATACGTCTTTTGCAGAGTATTTAAAACAATTTAATTGTAGTAGTAGGAAGGTAATGTGATAAATTTAGTTCTACGATTGTACTTGTTGCATAGCTTTAGATTGCTGTTTCTTACTGTTCAACCATATCTAAGCTCATGTGGTTTGTTATCCTGATTCAGGCCTGATGGATCAAAGAAAGCCTACGTGAGGTTGACGCCCGACTATGATGCTTTGGATGTGGCAAACAAAATTGGAATTATCTAAACTCGTTAAATAGTTAATGTTTTCTGAGTATGAGAATTTAGAACTTGAAGTAGCCATGACAGTTGAGTTACAATTTAAATTTGTATTTACGTTAGGGTCTACTTTGAGCTTTTATCTCAATTTAGTTCCTGGCATGTCCAAGTCTCCAACGAACAGATATAGCATATGATAGTGGTATCTGTTCGACTGATCCATAAATTTTAGAAACACTTTTGAACGATAATTTATGTTTGATCATGCTTTTAAGCAAAAAATTATTTCTCTCTTAGAACAAAAATGTGAATTTATGTATGAGTAACGTTAAATATTTAACTCAATATTTTGACTAGCAACATGTATGTATGCTTTATAAGTGAAATAATTTGCTCAATTTTCAATTTTGCAATTACTTTTATAAGCTGAAGTTGATGATCAAATTACATATCGAAAGAAATATAGGATCAGTATTTAACTTGTCTTTCAAAATTTGTCTCGGTATTTCATTTAAATATTTGAATCAAATTTTACGTTATTCTATTTAAATATTTGATCTAAATTTTAGACCTCAGCTCTTAGTAAAGTGTTTCGTAAACATTTGAGCTAAATTCTACTCTCAATTGAAGACCTCATCTCTTAAAAAAATGTTTCAACTGCCTACTTTTTCATTTAAATTTTAATTTTTTTTGTTTTGCTTGTATTCTCATTCGTATAGGTAATTAAATTGATCACATAAAATATATTATTTTTTTATTTATACATATTCACTTCGATAAATTGTAAAATCCCAAACATTTTACTGGAGGTTGATAATAATAATTAAGAAACATCATAAAAATATTATTGAGTACTCTGTGAATCACCATCAAAGGATGTGACAGTTCCTCTCTTAATTAGAGGTTTTAAATTCGAGCGCTGAAAATAAAAATTTTTTAAGTAGGTTTGAGCCTTGAGAATAGAAAAATTCTTCATAGGAGTGCTTCCTCCAAAATGAGGGCTTACGCAACACAAATTTGAATATAGTCAGACTCAAATGTGGGCACCAAACACTCTTGGAAAATCAAAAATGAAAAGAAAAGTGTGTATTACTCCATTTAGTAGCATCTGATGTTTATCCATTGGCATAATATCCAAATATGCCTCCGAACTTGGCATCAGATTGCAAGTTGAAACTTAAACTTTCAACTTGCACAAATATGACCTTGAACAAGTAGGCACAAGTTGTTGAACGAGCTAGGCGCTTGAGTTACACTCGCGCTAACGTATTTTTTCCATCCAATGCTGCGATGCCACATTCGTCCACGCAAGTAAAAGCTATACACATGGCATTCCGATTTTACACGTGGCATTCCTAAAAAAATAAAAAATAAGATAACTTTTACAAAAAAATTACAATATTTTTTTAAAAAATTTTAACTTTTTTTACAAAAATTACAAAAATTTACAAAAAATTTAATTTTCTTTAAATTATAATTTTTTAAAAAAATTTAAAAATTATTTTACGAAAAATCTAAATTTTGTAAATTTAATTTTTGGACCCTCATTCCCCTATTCCCACTCCCCCCACCCCAACTCCTTACAAAAAAAATGAAATTATTTGAATTAATTATTTATCAAAAAAGTAAAAAATGTATAAAAAAAAATAAAAAGACAAATGCTTATGTATTTTTAATAAAAAGAAGAAGAAAGTATATGTTAATTTGAAAATAAATAGTATATATATAGAAATATAGTAAGGGTAAAAGAGTCAAATTATCCTTTTTTTCGCTGGAATGTTCAAAAAAGGATCATACATGCATCTCATTTGCGTGTAACTTACGCACTGTGCTATATCTGCAACCTGTGCCTATTTGTTCAGAAATTATCAAGTTGAGAGTCATATTTATGCATATTAAAAGTTTCAGTTTTAACTTGCAATGTCACGCCAAGTTGAAGGTCAAATTTGAGTATTACGCGAAAAAAAACAACAAACGAATGACAAAAAAGTTAGACATGAAGATTACGTGTCGGTTTTCTATTTGTTCAAATACGTTGGAATCATTTCTTATTGGTCACTTAACATTAAAGCCACGTCCAGCCGATTCCCCTGTCTCAGTTCAAATTTTACAGAGACGATACTTAATCTCGTTGAACCTTAGAACCTTACAGATTGTTCGTTTCTCCGATCAGTAGATCTGTTTACGAACCCTAGAATTTCACCAAAGGGAATCAAATCGATTCCTTATGGCTCACGTAACACCGAAATTGCTCTTTCTGTTATTTATTTTATCGTGTTCCTTAATTGCATTTGCATCGTAAGTAATTTTTTTTTGATTTCTGTGTATTTGACGTTTGTGTTTTTTCGGATTTCTCATGGAGTGTGTGTGTTCAATTGCGTTACAGGAAGAGTTACTATGACATTTTGCAAGTTCCGAAAGGTGCTTCGGATGAACAGATCAAACGTGCTTATAGGAAGCTTGCATTGAAGTATCATCCTGATAAAAATCAGGGAAATGAGGAGGCGAATAAGAAATTTGCAGAAATTAATAATGGTATTTTCTCCATTTTTCAAAGCTAAGCTGTTATTTAGAGAATTTTTTTTGGCTCATATAGCTGAACTTAACTAGTTTGAGATTGATGCGTAGTTGTTGATGCTTCTGCTGCAAGTTTATGTGACATTGAGTGTTTACTAGATGTCCAGCATACTAGATGAAATTTTAAATAGTTGAATTAAATAGGCTTGTGTATAGCGAATTAATAGAGGGACTGATGAGCTCATTTAGATGACTTCAACTAGTTTTGAAATTGATGCATAGTTGTTGTTGCAAGTTTTTGTGATAATGAATGCTTACTTGATGATATTGTGTTATTTATATCTTTGCTGTCTGGCTTACTTGATGAAATTTTAAGATAATTGAATTAAATGTGTTCAGATATAGTGAACTGGAAGTAGAGGATTTAATATAGGGACCACTGAGCTCATTTGGATGATTCCAACTAGTTTGGGATTGGTGCATAGTTGTTGTTGCTTCATGTTTTTGTGATATTGAATGCTTCATTAAATGGTATTTTCAGAATCATTTATGGGTTTTCATACATCAAAGTGGATTTAGAGGATTTGTATAGGGATACGTCGACTCATTTAGCTGAACTCGATTAGTTTGAGATGGATGCATAGTTGTGGTTGGAAGTCTTTGTGATATTGAACGCTTTATTAGATGATACTTTCAAGATCATTTTAATTAAATGGGTCCATATATAGCAAAATGGATTTTGAGGAATCATTTAGGGATTGATGGGTTGATATAGCTGTCTTCGACTAGTTTGGGATGATGCATAGTCGTTGTTACTTATGTGGCTTAGTTCTATATAGTATAGTGAGTTGTTGTCTTGGGTGATTGTGAAAGATAAGTTTTCTGTAGTACTCACATTCTTGGGGATTTCCAGCTTATGAAGTGCTGTCGGATGGTGAAAAAAGGAATATATATGACCGGTATGGAGAAGAAGGTCTTAAACAACATGCTGCTGGTGGAGGCAGAGGTTCAGGAATGAATATGCAAGACATATTTAACCAGTAAGTTGATGCCCTCTATTCCAGGTTTCCCTCAACTTCATTTGGTGCTGATTTTGTTTCCT
Organism: Solanum sejunctum; assembly: GCA_025642045.1. Lineage (NCBI taxonomy): Eukaryota > Viridiplantae > Streptophyta > Magnoliopsida > Solanales > Solanaceae > Solanum > Solanum sejunctum. The sequence goes on from JAOTQJ010034939.1 coordinate 7,137, forward strand.
GGTAATTGGATGTGAGCATTTTAGTGAAATATTTCTAGTGCTCAGCAAACTCTGGATTTAGAGGATCCGTATAGACCGCAATTTTTTTATGATTTGAGGCGAAGTTGATTGATTTTGGTTAAGCAACTTGTCTACTCTTACAACTTATGAGCAATAAACTATAAATCCTCAGTACTTGCACGAATCTACAAAATATGTGTAGACATGAGGTGAAACGTATACCTCATTTATCAGCTGTAATTGACTAATATCTAGCTGATTGTGGTAAATCCCTGTCAAATTGATATTGTCCATTTAATTACTAGCTCATTATATGTAAATTTTTTTTATGTTTTATGTATGTGAAACAGGTATTCAGTCTTTCTTCTTTTAAATAGTATATTGTCGGTTTAGCTTACAGTTATTCATCCGCACAACGCTAAGTTGCTTTGGACTCTTCATTTTTGGTGTTGCACCCGTATCGACATGACATGGTATGGGTGTGGGATCCGTGTCCGATTTGGTCAACCGATTTTGGGGACTTTGACAAAAATCGATGGGTAAAGTCTAGACAGTTTTCTGTATTCAATACAAAAGCCAAGGTGAAATTGAAGAAAATAAAATACTTTTTATATAGGAACTTCTATGTCACTCCTTTTCTTTTAATCTCCATCTAAGATTCTCCTCAAGTTCTCCGCATAACATCTTGTAATTTAGATTTTATAATTCACTTTTAGATATTTTAATTATTTTTAAGCGAATCCCTGCATCCGTATCCATACCTGAATTCGTATCCCTGAATCTTAAAAATTAGGTCATGAAGAATCCCAACCTCTAGATCTGCACCCATATCGGACGCCTGCACCCAAGTACAAGCAACTTAGGCACAGTTATGTTTGTTTTCTTTTCTTTTCTATCTGCTACCTTATTCTACTCTACACCTTGAGACTGAAGGCATCTGTATGAGGCGATGAGCTTATTTTTCTCCATTTAGCCATCTGGCGAAACTTCGGAATAAGTTACCTCAGTCACTTTAAAGTTCATGTGAACACTGTAGCAAAAGCCAATGGGATTTTATTTTGATAGATATTAAAGAATGAAGTCTGAATTAATTTATAGTCAAGTTATATGATCTGGATATGGATAACAATCTTGGGGTTGTTCACTCCCATCTCTCTTCGGTGACAGTTGAGCGTGGAAATTACCTTTTTCTTTTTTCCTTTGGGCCGGGGTATTTGGTGAAGTAGGAGTCTTAGATATATTTATTTTCTGTAACCATATCCAACAAGTGAGAAATGCAAAGGGAATCTGGTAAAAGCACGCGGATGAATGATATAGAGTGGAATAAAATCTGACTTAGCAAGAGTTTGAGGTAAAATGGCTAGCAGTGGAAGATGTGGTGGTTTACACTCTGCCAAAGCTTAACTGTTGAACAGTATAATTTTCAGTCTTAAAAGGAGTTGCTTATTGAAGAAATCATCAGAAAATGTAAAATACAGTAAACCAGATCTGAAATGTATAAGGCGGTGAAGGGAGAAAAAATTCTAGGGATTCCACATTTTCATTCTTTTGAAATAATCCTCATAGACCGAGCTATATGAATAGGGAGCATCATCACTATATGAATTTTGCCGAAAATATTAAGTGCACATTGATATTTGCTAAAAGTTTAAGTTACAATCTAATAATTTCCTTTTTATTACTCCCTCTCTAGTTCGTCCCATATAATCTGACGTCCTTTCCTTTCTAGGCCGTCTCAAAAAGAATCCTACCTTACTAGAAGTAGGACCAATTTAACTTTAAAATTCTTCTTTTACCCTTAATGAAATGATTTTCAACTACACAAATACTATGGATGATTTTAGACCATGTTTCAAAAGCCTTTCTTTTTTTTCTTAAACACCGTGCCAAGTCAAATGGTGCCACATAAAATTGTATGGAGGGAATGGTCCATTTTAGAACTAAAAGTAAACTGAATAGGAGAGTTTGCCCCCTATTAATTGCATGGAATTGCAATCTTCTTGCTAACAACACAATAATTTGCAAGGTTTTTCGGTGGAGGCTCAATGGAAGAAGAAGAAGAGAAAATTGTCAAAGGTGATGATGTGATTGTTGATTTGGACGCAACATTGGAAGATTTATACATGGGGGGTTCCATGAAGGTAGTAACTTCATTTCTGTTGTACATTAATACTAAAACCTTCTCATCAAGTTAGCATACATACATTTTGATTATATTGCTGCAATCTTATCACTAATCAATAGCTCACTTGAATTAGTAAACTACACTATTTATTGTTTCCTGTTATAAGAAGTCATTAAAAGCCTTTGACACATACCGATCTCACTGTGCTAAGTCTTTTTGAAAAGAATCTGAAATTTTTCATCCTTCTTGGTTGTTTCTGTTAACAATTAATAATCCACTCAAAATTGAAAGAAGCCGGAAAGTTAATTCCCCACATCTAGTGTTGAATTGAGATATGTTTCGTATATAAGCTGTTACCTTGAAGGTGTGAAAATACAAGCCCTTTTGGGCACACCCTTTATATTTAGAGTTGTGATTTGACAGAAACTGTTCAAATTCTGGTGACTTTTTTTTGATGATACTGTGGGGCGTCATAAAATTGGCCCTTCTAGCTACATCTATTGATTAATCTACTAAATGCAAACTTAATGGAGCTTTCAATGTTCAATTTATGTCTTTTTGGCCCGCTATCTTTTCTGGTGATGTTGGCCTTTAGCATTTTGCTTCCTATGTTTTGGTGTCTAAAACAGGTTTGGAGAGAGAAAAATATCTTAAAGCCAGCCGCTGGTAAGAGGCGTTGCAACTGCCGCAATGAGGTGTATCACCGGCAAATCGGGCCGGGAATGTTCCAGCAGATGACAGAGCAGGTATGGTTTGTTGATGCTTGATGCAACAGATATACAACATTTTCCATTTATTCAATCCCCTGACCCTGTTTGGAGAAAATTAGACTTAGAGCCAGTTTGGATGGGCTTATAATTTATGGTTTATAAGCATAAGTGTAACTTATGGCCTTTTGGCTTAAAGACACTTTTTAATCTTATCCGGACACTACAAAAATACCTAAAAAGCTATTTTGGCTTTAAAAAACCTAAACTAAGCCACTCTAAACAGAACCTAATAGTCTTGTGTGGTATTTCATGTGCTTTTTAAAATATATCATTTGAATTTTCTTAAATTCTGTGCTTGTGCTCTCTAGGTCTGTGACCAATGCCCCAATGTGAAGTTCGAGAGGGAAGGCTATCTCATTACTGTGGATATTGAGAAAGGAATGCAAGATGGACAAGTAAGCTTTATCTAGAGTTCTTCACTTATATGCTTAATTTGGATTGGTGATAAATTTATTACCAACGCTTCACTCTGATGAACCTTTTAACAGAAGCTTGTGTGTACATAATTTGGCATACTTCCTCGTACCATTTTTACCGGGCATATTATCAGGATCTTCATTACTGTATACAGAGCAATTTTCTGGCCATCTTGTCTATGATGTTAGTATGTCTAAGCCCTCGAGCCTTATAGTTCTGCACCTACTAGTAAAGATTAGCCATTGCTAGTTTTTTTATTTGAGATGCTCCTTGCGGTCATCCTAATGTCTCGATGTTGATACATTTGGAGCTTCATTTCTGCAACCTCTATAGACTAGTGAATTTTGGTGTTGATCTGAAGTGCAACTCATGGTCATCCTCAAGGTTAGGGATGGCAAACGGGGTCTAGAGTAAAGTTTCAGTGATAATCTAAAATAAACGCAAATCCTAATGTCAAAGTTTTTTCTCATATGAGAAGTACTATGATGAAGTCAGCAAGACGACAAATTGCATCTGTTAACTCCTGTGTATACTTCTCATTTCACTTGGATCATAATTAAATAAATACAAAGCTCATATTTCAAATTTTTATAATATGCAATGATGTTTAGGAGTTAAAGACAACCCCAAAAGAGATTGCATAAGCATCAGATTCAAAAGCTTGAATAGCAATCTTGTGGTGTAATTAAATATAAACTTACGGTAGCAAGAGAGTTGACCCACTCCCACAAAAAAAAAAAATTATCTTAGAAAACTAACCTGCCCCGCCCTCACAGCTCCAAACCCTCCCCGCCCCTCACAGCTCCAAACCAGCCCTGCCCTCAAAGGTTTAGAGCTGACCTGCTCCCGCTTGTCGGTGAAATATGTTCTTTCATTGTAAAGAGGTTTCAGAATTATTGATGTTACTGTTTTGTAGTAAGTTGAGGAGTGTTGAGTATGACTACCTTATTCAAAATGTTTTTTTCTGTTGTGATGTCATACTACAGCAAAGCCAGAAAATAACCAAATTATTTGTGAGTGTCTTTCTCCTTTTTGAAAGTCTTTTGAACATTGTTCTGAAGCAGTAGAAAATTTCTTTTGACAGGAAGTAGTGTTCTATGAAGATGGTGAGCCTAAGATAGATGGTGAACCTGGAGACCTGAAGGTTTGACTTTTATCGCATGCTTCACAAAATGGACTTCATTTGTGTGTATTATTATTTGCCTGTGACATAAATCCTACCTTTATTATTTCTTGGGACAGTTCCGCGTTCGCACAGCTCCTCATGACCGCTTCAAGAGGGTAGGAAATGACCTACACACAACAGTAACTATTACTCTGGTAATATTTTCTATTCATTTACCAGAATGCCTGATTGCTAGCCCATTCATGCAGCATTATGTGATTGAGAATTGAAATTATCAAATTATGAATGTTGTTAAAGAACTTAAGAAATTATGATGACGAAATGCTGGGGTGTTGTGTCTTAACATACATTGATGTCTAGAATTCACAGAGATGAATGCAACTCTAATTCAAGCTTCTAAAGTATGCATACAGAGGCAGTTTGCTTTATCCCAACCCACTTGTTTTGCCTTTATCTGCCTCACCCTTAATTCTACATGCTTGTGCATATATTCTTTTTTTGCTGTTGTTGGATAACTGTCCCCATGGTGTGGGATTGACTGGGTATGTTGTTGTTGGATAATCTTGGTGTCTGGGCCACCTCGACTAATTCCACGTGATACCTGACACCTCCCACCACCAACATGTATCATATAACTTTGTCCACCAAGGCTAGAACGAACGGGAAGAATCACCTAGTGTTTTGTCTCTGATGGGGATTGAATCTGACACCTTATGGTGCTCACCCACTTCATTGACCACTAGCCCACACCCATGACTGCTACTTGTGTATATATTCTCACATATGGTACACATATAGGAATAAGTGGGCATTTATTTAATGGTGCTGTAGCAGATGGTGTGTAGGTTCTGCTTGTATATGCTGTTTCAGTCTTTAGGATCAGAAGCGATTCAGTTTCATGGCGATTGGCATTGTTGTCGAGCTGTGTTGATTTATCAACTAACCATTTGAATCCCTCCAGAAACTTTCTTCATCAATATCAAGATTTTGTTAGCTTGTAAATGGTTCCTTTAGTCTCAATGACTTGAGACTGTATATTCACCAAATTATATTTGGGCTGAAACAATTCTCATCGAGTTGATCCATATTTTCAGATGAAAACTTAGTATTGGGCGGGTGTCAAGACTATATTGAGACTTTGCTAGCTCTTGAAGAGATTAAAGCATTTGCCGTGATCGATTGTGTGGGGAAAAGAGCACTAGTAAATTGCTTGAATGATGAGTGCTCGCTCAATTTTAATGTGTTGTAGCCTTAAATCATCAGTTTGTTAGCAATCTTTCTATCTCCATCGAAGATAGAAACTCAATTAACTTTGTCCGAGAGGAACTGAGGTGAATATGCTCTTTTAAAGAATGCATGCGAGACTTGTTTTCAACACGTGCTACAACTAAACAGTTTGTGTACTTGTATTCACAAGTAATTCTTGATAAGTCACTTGTAGGTGACCAATTTATACTTTGTAAAGTCCAATAGGTAATTACCAAATTAATAATGCCTTATAAGCTTAAAGGGGTCCATAGTTTGACTCAATCTATCCTTCAGAAGAAACAAAATCTGGGAATGCCATTTATTACTAACGCTGTTAATTTGATTGATTATGATTTATGATATTCAATTCACCTTTTTTAGTTGATCTTAACACTTTTTCTTTCATGCAGGTGCAAGCACTGGTTGGTTTCAACAAGACCATTAAACATCTCGATGACCATTTGGTAGATATTAGCACAAATGTAAGTTATAGTATGCAGTCCTAACGAGCTACAATTTCATATAGTGTGTACTTTTATTATTTTGATAACACCTGTATTCCTCGTTATTGTTATTCCTCAGCGGATCACTGAGCCAAAGGAAGTGAGAAAGTTCAAAGGTGAAGGAATGCCACTGCATTTTAGTAACAAAAAGGGCGATTTACATGTTAAATTTGAAGTCCTTTTTCCCGCATCATTATCAAATGACCAGAAGAAACAGATCAAAGAAATTCTTGTTTAGGACATACCATGGTTTTTTTTTAACATTTATGTCTGGAAACTTACTGTAATCTTCCAGAGGCGTCCTCTTCCTCAAATTTTCCGGTCCCTTTATGCCCTAGCATATCATTTTTACCATCATTGGAGATGTGGTTTTACAGGCCACTTGATCTGACTAACAAGGATATTATATTTAGCAGATTGGCAGTGAACGTGCTGCATTGAGTACTTTGATATTGTATTGGACTATTACTGTAGTGTAGATTGAAGTATGTACATTTTACCAGCACAACTTTTTATAAATGATATACATATACTATATATTTGGAGCCATATTTCACTAATCGGGTTGAGGATCCGTCGAAACATTGAAATAAGTTTTATCTAATATTGTACCAGCCTAATGTATTTATTACGTTTTCGAGTCATCATACTAAAACTAGTCAGATCTTTATGCTTCTGAGAGGTCTAATTAATTAAGAATTCGTACTATATAAATAATATGACAGCTTATTATGATAACAACATTTGTTTAAATAATGTAATAATAGTTCCTCAAAATTATATGTAATTATCTTACAAAAAATTAAGGCCTATTTTAGTGTTGTTTTAAGTACTTGTTTTGTACTCAATAAAAATAGAAACACGCATAAGAAATGCTTCACACCCTAGAGAGTTTGGAAGTATATTTATTTATTAATGGAAAGGGTAAAAAATGTTTATGTATTATCAGAAAGTATAAAAAATGTTCTTCAGTTATACTTTGCGTCATTTATGTCTTTATACTATCAGAAAGGGTTAAAAATGCCTTTGCATATTAGAAATAGGTCAAAAATGTTCTGAGTCCGTTAGTTCCGTTAAACCAGGGTATTTTTGACCCATTTTTGATTGTACAAGAATATTTTTAACCCTTTTAGCATATTATATATGCTTTTTAAACATATTGTGTTCCTAATAAAAAATATTATTTTAAAGAACTTTTTTTCATATATTTTTTTAAAATTATTTACTAATAAAAATGTAAGAAAATAATTTTTTTCTTAATCTCATTTTATCAATTAAAATAAAATATTATATCCTGTAACAACTAATATATAATAAATATAAGATTATAGTAAATTCAACATTAATGTTCAATAGATAACAATAAAAATAGTAATTAGAATAAAGCAAAAAAAAATATTTTTTTTGTCGAATTGAAGTAGGATAAATATATATTATTTGTTTCAGGGATACAATGTTCTATTTTAATTGATAAAATGAGATTAAGAAAAAAATTATTTTTAAGAAAAAAATTATTTTCTTACATTTTTATCCGTTAATGTGATTTTTAAAAAAATAAGATTTTTTTTTAAAAGTAATATTTTTTATTAGGAACCCAATATGTTTAAAAAGAATATATAATATGCAAAAATGATCAAAAATGCTCTTGTACTATCAGAAAGGATAAAAATGCTCTTTGGTTATATTTTAGATCATTTATGCTCTTGTACTATTAGAAAGAGTCAAAAATGTCCTTGTATTATCAGAAATGGGTCAAATATACCTTGGTTACTCATTTCTGATAGTACAAGAGTATTTTTGAGCCTTTCTGATAGTATAAGGGCATAAATAGCTCAAAGTATAAATGAGGATATTTTTTATCCTTTCTGACAATACAAACGTATTTTTGACCCTTTTTTCCTTTATTAATTTGATGCAACTATTTAAACCATACAAGTAGTATTTTTTTTTAACTTGTAAGGTCCTTTTTATGGAAGACTAAAAAAAAAAGGTTGGGATGGGTAATTTTTTCCATACAAAGAATAAGTATTCTTTGTACTTCGTTGATTTTATTTTTATGTATCTCAATTTTATTGATTTTTTTTTAAAAATTATGCTCTTAAAATTAAATTATGAAAAAATATCGAAAGATTTATTCAAATCTCGACATATTAAATACCATGTCGAAGATCCATTATACATACATATATGTGTATGTATGTATTTAAAAAAGTGAATCTACAAAATTAAGACACATAAACTGAAACATTAATCATATCGGAGAGGAAAAAATTTGTTTGGATAGTTATTATGAATTGTTTCAAAATTATCATATCATATTGTATTGTATTATGATATATTATATTATTTTAATAAA
>JAOTQJ010034950.1:0-15680 GCA_025642045.1 Solanum sejunctum
AGATTTGATAGCCAATTGTGCATTCCTAGAGTGGGGGATTTGATATAGTTGATTCTATAGGAGGCGTATGATTCCATCGTTCCATCCACCCGAGCACAACTAAGATGTATCGGGACTAGAGGTAATTTACTGGTAGGAGAGATATTGCAAACTATGTATCACGTTGCCTCAGTTGCCAGCAAGTAAAGGATATGCATCAACGACCCAGTGGCATACTTTAATCGTTACCAATTCCTGAGTGGAAGTGGAAGCATATGAATGCGGACTTTGTTATGGGGCTTCCTCGTACTTTCAGGGGATATGATATCATTTGGGTGATAGTTAATCGATTGACTAAGTCTTCACACTTCATTCCAGTCCATTTTACCTTTAGTGCCAAGTTGTTAGATCGTATCTACATTTAGGAGAGAGTCTAGTTTCAAGGGTTGCCTATATGTATCATATCTGATTGAGGGTCAAAGTTTACCTCTAGCTTTTGGAGGGCTTTTTAGCGGGAGTTGATTTGAGAATAGCATTTCATTCCCAGACTGATGGCCTGTCTGAGCACACTATTTAGGTTCTAGAGGACATGTTACGGGCTTTTGTGTTAGAGTTCGGGGATCAGTGATCAGTTTTTGCCATTAGCTGAGTTTAATTGTAATAACAACTATCACACCAGTATTCAGATGGCCACTTTTGAGGCATTGTATGCTCACCAATTCTATACTCTGGTTAGGTGGTTTAAGTCTACAACACCGTGTTCGAATAGTACTGCCATGACCCAAGCCTAATAAGGCCTAGACGTGACATGGAGAATGAGAAGTCCAAAGACAACCCAAACAAGCCTCTTGATTGTAACATGCACACATCCTTAGTTGTGAAAGCAATTCAGTAATAATAAGAGTCAATTAATAAAGCAGGAAAGCAGGACTAAGGGAAGTCTTTAATAATCATAAAAGCATAAAAAGAGTCAAGCTCATAGCATATACAAAACATAGTATCCAACAACACGTCTAACTAAGAATGGAGAGGGGACCAAGACACTTCTCGGGCTCACCATCATAATAATAAGTATCCATCATAAAGAATAAGTCTCAATATTGCATGAAAGAAATAGATATCATCCCCGAATTTGAGGACTCACCAAGGGCTAGCTTTGAACAGTCCAACTAGTCACGTGGAGGAGGAGGATTGATAGGAGATCATATAGGCATAAAGTATGCATTAGTACTTAGAATGTACTAAGTATGCGGGGTGTAGTACAACAAGAATCATAAGCATCATAATCAAGACGCTTAATCATAGTCAATAGACATGAGCTCAATATGTCATGTATAAGCTTAGATATAACATGCTTGAGAGTAATCATCCTTGCTTAGCTTGTCCCACATAATATCGTGACATGAGTGGCTCATCCAAATACCTTGTACTAGAGGGTAAATAGTATAGTATGAGTCATGACCCCATCTAGTAGATAGCGGATAGTAGATGATATTAAGTTGTACATGAGGGTAATACTTGCAACATGGTTCATGACTCCTTCATATAGACATAAGATAATGCATCATAAGAAGTCATACATGAGGTAATACTTGCAACATGGTTCATGACCACTTCACATAGACATTTGCCTTATACTAGAAGGTACGGAGTATAACATGATTTATGACCCCTTCTAGTATGCTTCAGAATTCATAAAAGCATAAACTTAGCATAAGAGCTCAATGGTTCACTTGTAGATCATAAAGACTCATCATGATTTCAATGCATGCTTGGGAGCCCATAATTATCTTAAAACACTTGACTTGTAAATCATGTAATAGGTCGCCAACAACTTAAGGATTCTTGTCATAGAGTTTCACTAAACACATGGTGGGTTCATGATACTTGTTCAAAGTTATGCAACTAAAGAGTATACAAGAAGAGTAAAATCTATTCAAACTAAATCCACCAACACTATAATAAAACCCCCGGTTTAGGTATCATGACATCCATATCAAAAGTTCATCATAATTCATAGTCTTCATAGCTTAAACGTTGCATAGTCTTAACAGACGTAAACCAACTCACGGAATAAGTTTAAAGTAATCATTCATGCATAATCAATCAATACTTGATAAAACCCCAACATAAATTATGTTCATATTTCATAATCAAAGATACCCATGAGAAATACAACTTGAAATCATGAAATTATCATAAAAAGAGAAGGCTGGGCTCCATGGGTGAAAGTACCCATGGATGAAGACCCACATACCTTACAATTGGATCCCCTAAAATTGAGTTGACGAAAACTTGAATCTTAAGATAGGTTCTTCAGTTCCAAAATTAAACTTGAAATCCTTGAATTTTAATGAGAGGTTTGATGAAGTTTTAGAGAGGGTTTTGTGAGTTATAGAGTTGAAAATGGCTAAGTATGGAAGGTTTCACATTTAAATGGGCCTGGGTCATTACTCAAATGTCCCTAGATGAAATAAGAAAACTGAGGAAGAACTTACACTAGTCCACGCCCCTAGCGCAATGCAAACCAAACGCGTATGACAAAATCACTACTCCGCATCCCTAGTGCATCGTGGCTTGGGCACGGATAGTCACCAAAATTTAAAAATTAACAAAAATTATTTTTTGCTATAGGTCTTCTAAAATCCAAGTTATGCCTATTTCCCACTCAATTTTGTCCTCTGATCAAGAATATGAGGTCAGATTTCCAAAATCACACACAGATTTTTAGATATATGGAAATTATGATTATAGGGAATTCCAAAGCACATGTGGGGCGTTTCAAGTATAGATTTGTTGCAAGGTGCCTTAGATAGAGTTCGGGTTATACAAGATAGGCTGAGGTCAGCTTAGAGTTAACACCAATGTTATGTTGACTATAGATGCCAATTCTTGCAGTTTGAGGTGGTTGACCATGTATTTCTGAGAGTCTCGCCCCTAAAAGGGGTTATGCAATTTAGGAGACGGGGTAAGTTGAGTCCCCAATATACTGGGCCTTTTGATGCCTTGAGGTGAGTAGGCCTAGTTGCTTATGAGTTAGCCCTACCTCCAGTTTCATCAGTCATTCACCCCGTATTCCATGTGTTGATATTGCATCGGTACATTGCAAATAAGTCATATGCACTATTGTATAATTTAGTTGACTTGGATGACCGACTGATCTTTGTTAACTAGTTGTGGCCATTTTTTTCCAGAGACACTAAGCAACTGCGTTCTGTGGTCATACCGATGGTTAAGGGCTAGTGGCGTCAATCTTCGATCAAGGAGGCTATTTGGGAGATGGAGGCACAGATACGGGTGTAGTACCCTTGTTATTTAAGCCATCAGGATGTTGTATAACCCTATAGGTCAATTTTATGTTTATGGGTTATTTCTGTTTCTCTAATCTTTTGTATAGTAACTCCGGATGTATTATAACCTATTTGAGCTGTTGGGTTGTTATAAGGCATTTTGGTTGAAACTTGTGCAAGTTTTCATGTTAGCGAGAAGTTGAAATGGCTAAAATGAGATTTCTATCAAAACCCTAATAAACGGCTTGGGATTGGGATTTTAACAGTTCCATTAATTGTGGAATAGTCATTTTATGCTAGGAGGGTGGTTGGTACGAGGATGGAGGGTCCTGATATGATTTTGAGCTAAATGTTGTGAACTAAGTTCAATTGAAAGCTAAAAAGTGTATATCTATTAAAAAGAACCAAGCTAAACATGCTTGGAATGGACTACTGATGATGCGATCAACTGCGGAACATTGAAAATAATCTAAAATAACCCTTCGCCAGTTGTCTGGGTCATTTGGTTGCATTTTGACCCTCTCAGTTCTTTTATCTAATTTTAGCCAAAAAGAAGTAGGATGCTCAGTTTTTTGTATGATACTTCACTAGGAATTCAGACTGTATCATTGAATTTGAAACATTAAAATCAGTGTGGTTACACTGTTTATTTGTAGAAAGCAGACATCGAAAGCCCTAAAGAAGTTTGGAGTTGAGCTAGTGTAGCACCAGTAGAAATTGTACTTCATGTTTGGAAAGGTCATTGCCACGATCGCAGGGAGATCCTGGCCAAAACTCCTCGTTCGCAGGGCCCATTCAACATTTGCGGAGCCTTGAGGACTTGGAGCTCCGCGTTCGCGGAGAAGGACCCTGTGGTCTATAAATGTGCTTCAGCACATCGTGGACAACCACGATCCAAAAATTCACCAACTCATAAAAACCTTGATATAGCTTTGATTTTGGTGATTCAAAGGTCCACGTACACGAAATTTGCAAGGAATGTCATAGTGAAGTTGGATTTGGGATTTGATGCATATTTCGAGGTAAAATTGTTGTTTTAGCTATTGTTGCTCCCAAAAATATGAAAAACATTATATGTTGATTTTATAATCGAATCTTGATGGAATGGAATGAAATTTTAGCCTAAACTATTCTACGTTCCAAGGGAAACACTGTGATAGGCTGATTGTAGTTGTCTAATTTTCGAGAATTGGGACCAAGAAAGTTTTGAAAATAATGTTTTTCTAGTAAAATTTTGAACTTCGCTTTTGGATGTTTTCTCAGACTTGTGGAGCCCATTTTGGTCCGAATTTTTGACTGTAGGCTTGGGTTGTCATAAGGGTCATTTTGGATATTCGTATTTTGGGAATTTGGGTATGGGGCCCATTTTTCCTGTTTTAGGCCCTTTGGACCTAATTTAACCAATTTGTCAAGATAATATAGCCAACCTAACCATGTTGTTGTGGTGAATTCACCTTTAACAGTTGAGCAGCATCAGGAGGTCATTCGGAGAGGTAAAGCTTGGCTGGAGTGATTTGGATCTTGAGGCATTTGCAGCCAGGTAGGGTTGGCTTTTCCCTACCCTTTAGATTGGGTGATATTATATGCATGTTGAATGAGATGTGTGCTACCTATTAGCTATCCCCTGTATATATGATATGTTTTACAGTAGATCGGTACTCATGTGGTTGACTTTGAATATTGTAAATTTGATATATTTGGGTACCACCGTCTATTGAGGAGCCTAATAAGTGTTGTATATGGGTTGATGTCTTGAGACAGGTATGTATTTTAACATATACTATTATTTGTGAGAGCATGCTACTGATATTACTGAGACTACTTATTGAATTCTTGTTGTACTGTGACTTGTTTGAACTAGATGTATACCTGTCGGGCGCAGTTGTTGTGGTAACTTATGATATCACTATTGATGTTGATTTATACCTTCTTTACCTATGATATGCGCCCTGCATACTATTGTTAACCATTGGATTTTGGCTCTTTGTACTGGAGACAAGGTTAACTCATGTTATCAGAGGGATAGTGATGTTTTGGGATACCCATACTATGAGTGTCATTACCTATGTTGACTATGGGCACAATGTGACCTGGGAGTTCCAGATTCGGATATACTGGTTGAGTAAGTGACTACTTTGATATCTTCAGTCATAGATGACGCTCCCTATTGTTATTCGAGATCTGGCGGCCATATCCAAGTCTCCGAGTCCATCCTGCCCCATGGTTAGAGTTTTGATGATCGTAACTAAAGATGCTGAGTGGCAATGTCGATTCTTAGGTCTGAGCACCTGCTGATTTCTTTAGATCGAGGACCCTGCTAGTTCTATTCTAGGGTAAGACCCTATCTTGATATTCTAAGAAAAGACACTTGTTATATAAGGGGGATTCATTCTTCCACAGGGGATATCCCACCATTTCACATATATATTTTAGATTAGGTACCACGTGTTGACACAGTGTCGAGGACCCAGATAATATGTGATTATTGAAGTGAGGACCCTTGATTGATTACCCATGGATCTACATACCTGTTCACACCTATTTTGTGTGTGGGTATACCTTCTGAGCTATAGATGCTCAGGGAAGTTCAGGCATAGATATTAGGGTCTTACACCCACGTACAACTAACCCTTATTATGTTGATGTGGAGAGCTACGATCTGTGGTGGTTCTGTGGGATTCTATCATGATCTGTCGGCTCTATATTATTCGTGGTGTACCTAATGGGCTTATGGGGCTCGGGTGATGTACAAGCATAGATCTTAGGGCCTTATACCCGCGTATGGTACCAAGTTCAATATCATTTGAGGTTATGGCATTATGTGTCGGATAACTGCTTTTATCTATGTTTTAGCTATGTATTGTACATTATTTCACCAAGTCGGTGGATGATGCCTACTGGTGCCTTTTTATTGTACTTATCCCAGGTTCTAGTCAGGGGTACTAGGTTCATAGGATTCGAGAGTGCACGAGACTACTTTTTGGTAAGCACTGACAGCTTTGGCTTCGTCACAGTCTTCTATTTTGATGGCCTTCTGTTGCTTTCAGACTTTGGCCTTGTACTGTAGTATGATGTATTGTAGAAGTACTCTCAGGCTGTATATTACATTATTGTTTGGTTATGTATATTAGCATGTATTACTTATCGTAGCTCTGTATAGTTGACTTCCAGTTTCTAGGTAAAGTTTGGTTGTTATTATTGTATTTTATTGGTTTAGACTTAACTATAAGCTAGGATAGGTACCATGGGATTTTAGATTAGCTTGCTTGTAGTGGGACCTAGTAGGCGCCATCATGATCAGGATCAGATCATGACGAAATCGAAGGATAAAAACTATAGGGGTTTGTTCTCCTTATCGATGAGGACTTAAATCTCAAATATGGTCAAATTCCAAGCCAAACATTTTGAGGGTCTTATTTTGGGTCTTTATCTTGTTCATAGTATTCATTGGAATATTCAAAAATTCAAGACGAAGAATCTTTATAAAGGGTGACTGATCTATAATGTGCAGGAAAAAGAAAGAGTACTTATATTTGTACAAGGGAAATTTATGTAAAGGGGCAAGTACTAGGTCAAACAAATACAAGGAGCCCACAAAGAGGTCAAACTTGGTATCTTCAAAGGTGCAAAAGTGTCAACATTACGGTCAAGACCCATTCGACAATGTGTAAAATAGATCCTGGGTCCATCCAATTCTGCTCGAGTTACTGTAACTTTTGGTGGTCAAAATCGAGCCCATTCGATGGTCCGTTGTGTGGTCAATGATGAAGTTCACGAGTTGAACTTCAATTTTGACTTTTGAAACACTGAATTTGGAGATTTGACCCTCAACTAATCTCAGATTCTAAATTCTTAGTTTCCTTTCTTGGTATTCTTATTCATTTTCAAGATTCTTAACTAATTTTCAACTCGTAATTGATCTACGTGTTGATTATTAGTTCTTGAACCTCTTTTTTGTTAGTACCATTTTCTTTTGTGCTTTTATTTGTTTTATTTCGTAATTAGCTTCTTGATTCAAGTCCATTTACTTTAATTGAGTCATGTGTTATTCTTGAAACAAGAATCCACTCTGGCCAAGTGTAGAAAATTGACACCTTGTGAACAATCTAGTATAAGCAATCTTCAACCTTAGCCGAGTCAATTTGGGAGGCAATCAAAGGTGTGTAAACACGAGTGATTGTGAGTTTTGTTTTACTAACGCTAATGTTGTTTTTTTTGTTGAGTGATTTTTTACTAGGTGCCATGGCAAGTGGAAATGAAACTTCACCATCTACCGAAAGAGTTACATTGGATGCTCTAATAGAGTTGATTACTAATATAAGTCAGAGAATGGAAGCAATGGGGGGTCAAGTATCCACCATTCAAGGTAATGTGTTAGCTATGGATGGTAGAGTGATCAATGTGGAAGGTCGACTTAACTATCCAAATACCACTCCACAAACTACCGATTGAGCTTCCACAAGTGGTCCTAACCATCCTACTTCTTCCACTATGACACCCCGACGTTCCACGAGTATTTGATCAAACACCAATAAACCCCAATTCTAATACCCACAAATACCACACAATCCCAATAACCCCGAATGCCTCAAGAAGTTCTACCAAGTCCATGTAGACCTTACCACGCACAACTAAACTAAATTCCACCCCTCCAAGTACCCTAGGCCCGATATCAACCAATTTAAGTCGAGGAAGTGAGGGACGACGAGAACCAATAAGAGTATGAAGGTAGAGGTGAAGAGGCAACCATGAATAATGCCCAAAGGAATATGCTGAGAGAACAAATGGGACATAGAGGTCGAGGAGGTAGATTTGGTTTAGTTCCACTTGGAAAAAGATCATATAGGAACCAACCTCAAGGCTTTGGAGAAGAGGATGGTCACTAACATTTTGAATTTCCTAGAATTCCTCATAACATTGATCAAGGAGAAAATCAAGGTCGAGATATAGGAATCAACTCTATAAAGACTAGTCTCCAAACTGGCAAAGGAAAATGCAATCCTGATGCTTACCTATAATGGGAGTCACTTTTTGAGAGGACCTTTTCAAGTTAATAATTTAACTGAGCTCAAGAAGAATTATTTTGTTATTTCTCAATTTGAAAGATATGCAATTATATGGTGGGAATATATGAAGATATACTATTTATACTTCAAGGAGGGCGACCACCAACAAGGACCAAATTGAAAGCCCTTATGAGAGTCAATATGTACTGGAAAGGTATAGACAAGAGTTGCTTGCCAAATTGTACAATTGGAGACAAGGAAACAAGAAATTAGCAGCCTATTATGATGAGTTCCAAAGTTTTATCTTAAAGCTAGAGTGTAATGAGAATGAAAAGCATGTCGTCATTCGCTTTAAGGTAGGATTGAACAAAGGGATATCTTCTAAGATGACAATTCACAAGTTTTCTAGTTTGAATAACGTCTTTGAAGCGGCTCATGAGATAGAGAGGAAACTCAAAGAGGAGAAAGTGCTAAAGTATGAAGGCATGTCCTAATTGGTTAAATGTCCTAGTTCAAGGAGGAGAGCTATACCTTGGTGAAGAGGTGGAACAAGAATAAGGATGCAAAGAAGAACCTCAAGATGTAAATGAGTTTAATGACAATGATGGTGAGGAACAAGACCCATCTGAAGTGAAAGATATAGTTGTTGCCAATGGTTTGATGAGGAAGACTGAAGATTCTTGGCCTTAAGAAGGAGAGTTCACCATGCCAATGTATGTAGTAAGGCTTGCCATGATTAGCAAGGCCATGGATGATCCAAGTTAAAGGAAAAATCTCTTATATTCCAAGTGCCTCATGAAGGATAATATGTGGTCCTTGATCATTGATAGTGGAAGTTGTGCAAATGTTTCTAGCACCATATTAGTGGATTTCTTGAAATTTCCTATCACTAAGTATGCTACAGACTACAAACTTCAATGGTTGAGTGAGTGTGGAAAATTAAGGGTGCAAAGACAAGTATTTATTGAATTCCAAATTGGGAAGTACCAAGATGAGGTCTTATGTGATATGGTCCCAATGTAATCTTATCATATACTACTCGGGAGACCTTGGTAATATGACCATGTAACTAAACATTATGGGAGATCCAATAAGTATTCACTTGTGTTGGATGGTCATAAGTATGTCTATTATCTTATGTCACCCTCTCAAGGAATGAAGTGTATGAAAAGTTGAGTGAGCTGAGGGAGAAAAAGAAATGTGAAAGTAACATATGGAAGTTGAGGATGAAAATGATGAAGAAAAGAGAAGGAAGAGAGTAAAGACAAAGGTGATGTTGGCTAGGTACAATAAGATAAGATAAGAATTTAAATCCAAGACATTATTGATCCTTATCACACATAGGGATCATATGTTACAAACTAACCATACTCTTTCTTCTCTTCCCCATTCTATTTCTCTACTTTTATAAGAATATGATGATGTCTTCTCAAAGAAGCTTCCTAGTGTATTATCTCCACGAAGAGGTATTTAGAATCAAATTGACTTTGTGTTGGGATATCAATTGCCAAAAAACTGGCTTACCGAAGCAATCTGGAGGACAATAAAGAGCTTCAAAGGCAAGTTAAGGAACTCCTCAACAAAGGTTATGTGAGAGAGAGTATGAGTTCATGTCATTCCGATTATTTTAATTCCAAATAAGGATGAAACATAGTGCATGTGTGTGGATTGTCGAGCCATCAAAAATATTATGGTAAAACATCATCATCCTATCCCTCGATAAGATCATATGCTTTATGATCTCAATGGTTCATGTGTATTTTCAAATATTGATCTTAGGAGTGGTTACCATAAAATCTAGATGCACCTTGATGATGAATGGAAAATCACATTCAAGACTAAGTTGGCATATATTAATGGTTGGTGATGCCTTTTGGTCTCCCTAATGCTCCTAGTACTTTTATGCAACTCATGAACCATGTGGTGAAACCCTTCATAGGGAAGTTTGTTGTTGTTTACTTTGATGATATCTTGGTCTATAGCAAAGCCATGAATGAGTATGTAGAGCATTTGAGATGTGTTTTTGATGTGCTCAGAAGGGAACAACTTTATATTGATCTTGAAAAGTGTTCATTTTATTCTAATGAAGTTGCTTTCTTGGGCTTTGTTGTCAGTGCAAGGGGCATTGAGGTTGATGAATCTAAGATAGATGCTATTAAAAATTGGCCAACTCCAAAATCCATAAGTGATGTCCAAAGTTTTCATGGGTTGACTAGTTTCTATAGGCGGTTTTGTCAATGAATTTAGTACCATAATCGCTCTCTTAACTGAGGTGATCCAAAAGGATAAGCCTTTCAAGTGGGGTGACGAGTAAGCAAAGCAGTTTGAGACTTTAAAAATCCATGCTTAGTTCCGCTCCTTATTTCAATTGCCCAATTTTGAGAAAATATTTGAAGTGGAATGTGATGCTAGTAAAGTATACATAGGAGTCGTCTTAATACAAATCCAAAAGCCCATTGCTTACTTTAGTAAGAATCTAAAAGGTACCACATTGAATTATTCCACGTATGATATTAAATTATGTTCTTTGATTAGGGAAATAAGAAATTGGCAACATTACTTGTGGCCCAAAAAATTTGTTATTTGGACCGTTCATGAGTCCCTAAAGCATATTTGGGGTTAAGGTAAGTTAAACAAAAGGCATGCTAGGTGGATTGAATTCCTTGAGAATTTTTCTCATGTAATCCAATACCAAAAGGGGAAGAAAAATGTGGTGGCCAATGCCTTGTCAAGAAAACATGTGTTGATACGTACTTTTGTCTTCTAAAATTGCTTGGCTTTAATTATTTGAAAGCATTGTATCCCAAGGACCCCATATTTTTTCTAATCTACCAAGATTATGGGAAAGGGAAAGATGGTCGATGAGCTCTTGGAGAGAACTATTTATGAGGGAGTCACATGATGGAGGATTGATGGGATACTTTGATGTGGACAAAACTTAGGGAATTTTAGAGGAGCAATTTTATTGGCTCAAGATGCATAAAGATGTGCGAATTTGTCGCCAATGAATTGAGCGCGGATGTGCTAAGTCGGGTGTCCTTCCCCAAGGGTTGTACACTTCACTTCCCACACCTCAAAGACCTTGGCTTGATATTTCTATAGATTTTGTTTTAGGCTTGACAAGGAATAAGAAATGGTAGAGATAACATCTTTGTAGTTGTTGATCGATTTTCAAAGATGGCTTATTTCTTTCCATGTTATAAATGGGATAATGCACCTTGGGTTGAATCTTTGTTTCTTGAAAATGTTATTAAATTAGATAGAATTTCTCAAAGCATTGTAAATGATAAGGATCCAAGGTTCCTTAGTCACTTTTGAAAGAATGGTATGGTAGATTTGGTACCAAATTATTATTTTCAGCTTCTTGTCAACTATAAACCGATGGCTAAATCAAAGTTATGTATAGGACCCTAGGTTCTATTTTTGGTGCTATGATAAATGGAAAAATGGCATCATACTGGAGGAACATTTACCATTAGTTGAATTTGCTTACAATCGTGTTATTCATAGGAATATAGGTATGTTCCATTTGAGGTTGTATATGGCTTTAATCCCCTAACCCTCTTGGACTTAACTCCTCTTTACCAAGGTGTTGTTTTGAGATTAGATGAAAACAAAAGGGCTGAAGCTATCAAGAAACTCCAATAAAAAGTGTCTTTACCTTGAAAGGAGAATCAAGAAGTGGCAAAGACTAAGAATGAGGGTAGAAAAAGCGTTGTGCTTGAGTCAGGTGATCGAGTATAGGTACATTTTTGCAAAGAGAGGTTTCCTAATCAAAGGAAAATAAGTTGATGCCAAGAGGTTATGGTCCATTCCAAGTTCTTGAGCAGCTCAATGACAATGCCTATAATGTTGACCTTCCCTTGGAATATCAGGTCCACAACACTTTCAATATGTGTGATTTGTCCCGATTTCCAATTCTTGAGATGTGGGAAGGGACAGTAATGGGGCGAGGGGGTGGGTACGGAGTGGATTTAGAGTTATGCGGGGCAAGGTAGGTTTAAAGTTTTGTGCGGCAGGACGAGTTGAAGTAATTATTTTTAAAACTAATGTGGGGCGAGACAGGTTGCGGGTTTGAAGAACCAAATAGGAATTCGAAGAAAGTTAAATCTTTGTAATTAATAAAAATCAAAGATATAAACTTTTTATATTAAATATTGACTTTAATTTATTATTTTATAAAATTTAAACTTGACATGTCCAATAAATTATTAATTGTTGAAATGTTAGTTAGAGGCTTTTAATTAATAATTAAGAAATAATTGTTGAAATATCAACTAAAAATAGTTAATTAGTTGTTGAGATGTTAATTAGCAAAAAACTTTAAAAGATTATGAATTTTTATTTTTATATTAAATTTAATTAAAAATAAAAGAACTTAAAAATTTAAGTGGGACTGGGTGGGGAGGTAGGGGTGAGGCGGGTCGAAAATAAAAAAAAGTCATCATGTAGGACAGGATGAAACGATT
Organism: Solanum sejunctum; assembly: GCA_025642045.1. Classification (NCBI taxonomy): domain Eukaryota; kingdom Viridiplantae; phylum Streptophyta; class Magnoliopsida; order Solanales; family Solanaceae; genus Solanum; species Solanum sejunctum. The sequence goes on from JAOTQJ010034950.1 coordinate 12,745, forward strand.
TAAAAATTTGTGGGTTGAGTTCGACACACCCCAACCTCACCCATTGTTGTCCCTAGATGCAGAAGCACTGAATTTGAGGACAAATTCTTTTCAAGAAGAAGAAGATGATGCAAGTCATATCGCATCAAGGCCATTCACTAAGAGCCAAGCTCAAGAACTTCAAAGGGCACAAGGGCTATTCATAAAGTTGAAGGTACTTGTGGGCCAAAGGAAGAATTCTATGCCTTGAAGGTAACTTGTGGAAGTGAAGGCAGAGCAGGGGAAGAAACTATCACATTGATGTGTCCCAGATCGATAATCTACCAAATGCAAACAGTGAAGGTCACTTTAAACGTCAAATATTACAAGATGCTCAAGCCTCAAAAGTTGTCAAGATCAGTGAAGGGGTGCGTATTCCGCATTCTGTCGAATGAAGAAGGCAACGGTCAGTTTGACCGTCTTCTCGTCAATTTTGGCTACTTTTGAACCAATTTTGCAATAAATCATGTAAGACTATAAATAGGTTATGTTGCTCATTTTTAGGTAGACTACTTTGAATCTTGATATTGAAACTCTTGTATGAGTGTTGAGACCTTGGTACAAACTCTAGTTGAATCTTGTTTAGAAGTATTGGTTAAGATGTGAATTCAATTCCCTCGAGATCATTGTAAGAGGTAGGTGTTATCTTAGGAATAATCGAGTGAAGTATTAAGATTTAATATACTTTTTGTTGCTCTTGATTTCCTCTTTGCGTGTCTATCACTAAATCTTGTGGTTACATAGTTGTTCTTGAATTTGTTGAAATAGCTGCTACAACTTGTGAGGATTTATTCGCAAAAAGTCTTCTTCAATAGTTTTGAGTCACAAAGAAAATGGGGAATGAGATTATGAAGAAAAAGAAAAAGCTAAAAGTCCCTTGTTTTTACATCTTGATGACCACATAACTTGATTCTTGAAAAAACAGAGAACAAAAAGGGAGAAAAAAATAAAAAGGAAAAATATAAATATACACTTTTATAGGTTCTATTGCTATTACTTTCTAGAATCTGACTAAGGCGCATTCTTGACAAGAGAAAGTTCAATATTTTGTGTTGTCATGTCAGAGTGGTACAAACGATGATCCACGTGCCCAAATTATATGATATTTTGGCAATGACATTGTATAATATCTTTAAAAGTATTTTTAGGAAGGAGTACCAACTTGGAATAACAGGATGTTGGGGAAGCAACGACGAAACACAAACAGAAGCGCAATAAAATATTTTCTCCTAAATAAATAAGATGAATGATAAGGCACAATGAACTCCAAAAAAAAAGTAGCAACAGATCAATTAAAACCAATGGAAATAAAATAGAGAATACGCAATTTACGTGGAAATTCCAAATCGGGGAGAAAACCACGGATCTGTTCAACAACGGTCCAAAAACTTCCACTAATCACCAGACCAAGTGGGTACAACAAGTTCTCCTCTCTATTAAATACTAGAAGCAAATACATTCATCAAGGAACATCCTTGGCAAAACAACAATCAACAATTTTACCAAAATACAGTAAAAGATCCTAAAAATGCAGGTCTGAAAAATACAACAAGAAAACCACCTTTTAGGCATCAAAATAAGAAACTGATGAAGAAGCAAATATCACAAACAACATACTAAAATTTGAGGATGATCGGACTCCATTTGACTACGATCTGGAAGGAAAACCAGATTGCCAGAACAGTGGACCGAAAAGAGGCTTTTCTTCTCTTTCTTTTTTGCTTCTACTTCAGGCTTGCTGCTACTGCATTTTACTTTTGTTAGCCACACAAAAGGAGTGAAATGGGCCAAGATAAAATAATAATACATTTGGACTTTTAAAGTTTGAACATAAAGAGCCCAAATTAAGATATATGAAAGATTTAAAGTGTTGTCCAATTTTAAAATTGGACACTTTCTCCATGTAGGAGTGATATTTACTAACAAATCTCCCCCTCACTCCTACATGGAGTAAGCAATCAAACCGGCCTTCTTTTGTCAAAACACGAGCTTATCCTTTGACAAAATCTTGGTCAACATATCTGAATAATTATGATTTGTGTGAATCTTCACAAGTTCGAATAACTTGTCCTCCACAGTTTCTCAAATTCAATGATATCTCCTCTTAATATGTTTGGTTTGAGAATGAAAGGCGGCATTCTTGGCAAGGTGGATGGTACTCTGAGAATCACAATGAAGAAGATAATTTTCTTGTTCCAAACCAAGCTCCTCAAGAAAATTTCTCATCTATAATAACTCCTTGCCTGCCTCAACAGCTGCTATATACTCTGCCTCAGTAGTGGACAAAGAAAAACACTTTTGCAATCTTGATTGCCATGAAACTGCAGCCCTAGCAAATGTCATTAAGTATCCTGAGGTTGACTTTGCAGTATCAACATCTCCAGATATATCTGCATCTGTGTAGCTAGCTAACTCAGGTTGTCTAATACCAAAATATAGACAAACTTTGGAGGTACCTCTAAGATATCTAAGAATCCACTTCACAACTGCCCAGTGCTCTTTACCTAGATTTGACATGTAGCGGCTAACAACTCCAACTGAATGTGCAATGTCTGGCCTCGTATATACCACGACATATATTGAACTGTCAACGGCAAAATCATAAGGCACCTTATTCATCTCTTTCTTTTCTTTCTCACTTGAAGGACACTGATTCGTACTCAACTTCATATGTCCTGCAAGTGGAGAGTTCATGGTTTTAGCATTGCTCATGTTGAATCTGTTAAGCACCTTCTCAATATATCTCTCCTGTGATAGCCAAAGTTCTTATTTTTTCTATCACAAGTGATCCTCATGGATAAAATCTCTTTAGCAGGGCCTAAGTCCTTCATTTCAAAGGACTTGATCAATGACTTCTTCAAGCTAGCAATCTTCGTGGTGTCTTGGCCAACAATCAACATATCATCTACATATAAAAG
>JAOTQJ010034960.1:0-15680 GCA_025642045.1 Solanum sejunctum
GGAGATTAGTTATATCTCAAAATACATCTTAAAAGTAGGATTAAGTTCAAATAAATTAGCTGCAAGTTGTGCAGAATTTGAAGAAGTCTTTTCCTATTTTTTAGGCATTAGTTATTAGAGATAATCATAGCTTCTTTTCTTTAGCCTTTTAGTTATTATTTCATGTATTTATATGGTAGTTATTATTCTAATTAAAAAAAAAAACTTCACATCTGATTTCTGAATTTTTTTCTTCTTCACATCTGTTTCATTCTTCTCCAACAATGTCTATTCAATCAGTTATATTTGGCCAATATTAGGGATCTAGCAATGTGTGATAGCATGACTGATTGTGTACCTACTTGCCATTGGCTTGACCTTGGGCAACATGTTTTTCAGTCCTCAACTTTCGTGTTCAAGCATAAGAAATATGGTGATCATTTATCTGTGATGGAATTGGATAAGAATGGTTTGTCCTGTCTTTGGGGCTCAAGGTGATGACGTTCTATTTTTTGCCATTATATGCTCAAATTTTTATATCAGCAGGGATGGCTCAAAAATGGTTTGGGAAGGGGCTGTTCGCAATTGGCTGCTCAAAATATTGGCGAGCCACATCCAAACTATGAAATCGAGCACTTCAAAGGTGGATCAAGTGTTCAATGCAATGCAATGAAGCTTGCAAGGTATTCAATGCTACATCTACTGGTTGGGGTGCGCATTGAAATAGTCAAAGAAGAGCGAAATTATTTTCTAAGTTCTTTTGGTGGTCGAGAATTTATAATGCCGATTGCACATTCCACACGTGCTCCACCAATGAGGTATTTTGTTGCCAACTCTCTTTATAATGACTTGCCTGGACAGGAAACTATTTTGATGGCCTCTGATGACTTGTGTGCTGATATAATTTCCATGAAGCCTCCAAGAATTGAGGATCTATATCATGATAAACAATTTTTTGGGAATAAAGTTGGTTTTTCAAGAAGTGAAATACAATTTGTTGGTGTGAGAAATGATATTCATCATGAAAAGTTTAATGAGGTAGAAAGACACGCTGAATATCTTTTTCCATTCTATCTTGGTGTGAATCTGTTCATGTTTAAGCCTACTGAAATGGTGATGGTTAATTGTGTATGGGATCTGGGAATCAGTTCTAAGACTATGCGCCAAAATGCTCTTACTTGGTTAGTAAGTATCTAACCAAATCTCAGAAAAATAGCTTTAAACAGGCCTTTGTTATGTGCAGAAACTTCATCCCAAACAGTGAGTTGTGATTTGGTTTTATTTGGGACTAATTCCTTGTTTCAAATAATGCTTCAAAGCACAATGGCATTGAAGGAACCACCTGGTGCATGGAGTGACATAACTTTTAATTTGGAAGGGATGATGGAGCATCAAAATTTGTCACCAGACCAGCATGCTTATTGGTATTTGAAAATAATCTATGTGTCCAGTGATGACATCTCATTTTGGGTTGATAATAATGTTGGTCTAGTGATTAATATCAATTGCATGAGTGCTTTTGAGTGCATGTCCATTACAGGTATTGTGACTTGTAAATGGGTCAAGGTTGTTCAACCTATTAAGCTGGTTCAGGAACACAATGACACCTTACTATTATCTGAGATGAGTGGCGAGGAGCGTGTTATGTCCATTGTTATTGCCTTGAACCTTGAGGACAAGGTTCTTATTGGGGACGAAAGTATTGTTATAAACTTGCCCCAACTCAATAAGAATATGAATGTCACCGGTCTGGTTATTGGGCCAAGAAGAAGTAACAAGATCAAAAGGCCTTCACAAAGGTTAATTTGAGATCCAGACCCAATTACTAACTAGTTAAAAAGGGGCATAGGTTTAGAATAAGGATTATGGAAATTGTAAGAAGACATACAAATGTCTAGTCTCTCATTCTCTTTCACTGAGTCTATCTTCTCATCTCCTTCAAGTTATCTTCTTTGGTCTATTCTTTACTATTTCATTGTTGTTCTACAACTTTCTTATTAGTTCTATTTTCGATTGTGACGTTGAGTTTGGTTATTATAATACTTGAATGTTTCTACAGTGAAATTAGGTTGTTACAATCTCTCTATTTATAGCCAATAAAGATTGCTTATTGTGTCTTATTAGAAAGGTTATAACTGTTTAAAAAAAATGTCATCTTTTGAAAAGATCACAAAATTATAACCCTTTAAAAAAATCATAATTTTTCAAAAATTCATTTCCATTGACACCTTTAAAAACTCAAAAAAAGGACACTTTTTTGCTTTAGAAAAGTCACTGATCATTCTTGTAGATATTTATGCCTAATTAAGCACTAGTCTCTGTTTACTCGAGTCATACTTTTTGAAAAAAGAAAAGAGGAAAGTTTTGCTTCTTGAAGACTAGCGCAAACATTGAGGGAGATAGCAATCACTGATCATTTTTGTTTGCAAATTACTCTTAGCATTCAACAGGTAAGCAAAGTTGTTAGTAATTGAAGATAGAAAAATTTATCTTCTCAAAATCATTTTGTGTTTTGCTTTGCAGATTTACAGAAATGGAGGTTGGCTCAGCAGTTGGTGGTGCATTTCTCTCTTCATCTTTGAATGGTCTCTTTGATAGGCTTGCTCCTCAGGGTGATCTGCTAAACATGTTGAAGAAGCGTAAGGATGATGTCCGGATCTTGAAGAAGCTGAGGATGACTTTGCTTGGTCTTCAAGCTGACTGATGCAGAGAATAAGCAGCCTTCAAATAGATCTGTGAACCAGTGCCTTAATGAGCTTCGAGATGCTGTTTGACTCTGCTGAAAACTTGATTGAAGAAGTTAATTATGAAGCTTTGAGGCTTAAGGTGGAAGGTCAACATCAAAATCTTGCAGAAACAACCAGCAACCCGCAAGTAAGTGATGGTTTTTTTTCTTAACATAAAGGACAAGTTGGAAGACACTATTGAAACATTGAAGGATTTGCAAAAGCAAATTAGTGGCCTTGGCTTGAAGGAGCATTTTGTTTCGACCAAGCTAGAAAACTAGAATATCTTCAACTTCTTTGGTTGATGATTCTGATATCTTTAGTAGGCAAAAGGAAATGGAGGATTTGCTTGACCGTTTATTGTCTGAAGATGCAAATGAGAAAAATCTTTAGTTCCCATTGTTGGAACGGCGGCCTGGGTAAGGGAACACTAGCTAAAGCGGTTTATAATGATGAGAGGGTGAAGAAACATTTTGGTTTGAAAGCTTGGTTTTGTGTTTCTGAGACATATAATACTTCACGATATTGGCTCATATGACTCAAAGGATGACAACAATCTTAATCAGGTCAAATTGAAGGAAAGCTTGAAGGGAAAGAAGTTTCTTGTTGTCCTTGATGATGTGTGGAATGAGAACTATAATGAGTGGGATAACTTGACGAATCTTTTTCTACAAGGAGATAAAGGAAGTAAGATCATTGCGATGACACGTAAAGAGAGTGTTGCCTTGACGATGGCAAATGAGCAAATTAGCGTAGACAATTTATCTACAGATGTCTCTTGGTCTTTGTTCAAGATCTTCCCGCACATTTAAAGCGATGTTTTTCCTATTGCGCAATATTTCCTAAAAATTATCCATTTAGGAATTAAAGAACAAGTTATTCATCTGCGGGTCGCCAATGGTCTCGTACCACAGGAGGATGAAATAATTCAACATTCAGGTAACCAATACTTTCTCGAGTTGAGATCAAGATCATTACTTGAAAGGGTCTCAAATCTTTCTGAAGGGACAGTAGAGAAATTCTTAATGCATGACCTTGTCAATGATTTGGCCCAAATTGCATCTTGAAAACTTTGTATCAGGTTGGAAGAGAGCCAAGGATCTCACTATGCTGGAACAATGTCGGTGTCCTATTCCATGGGCAGACATGGTGAATTTGAAAAGTTGAAACCCCTCTACAAATTGGAGCAGCAGAGGACATCACTTCCGATGCATAGTCCCCGTTATACTTATACTCTAAAGACAGAGGGTGTTGCATAACATACTGCCACGATTAAGATCCTTAAGGGCATTATCATTGTCTCGTTAAGAGATTAAGGAGTTGCGGGATGACTTGTTTATCAACTTAAAGCTCCTCAGATTCTTGGACAGAGATTAAAAGGTTGCCAGATTCCATTTGTGTATTGTATAACTTAGAGACACTTCTCCTGTCATTTTGTGTTGATCTTGAGGAGCTACCACTGCAGATGGAGAAGTTGATTAACTTGCGTCATCTTGACATAAGCAACACTTTTCACTTGAAGATGCCGCTACATCTGAGCAGGGGTGGCTCAATACTATCTGAGTTTTATTTAAAATCTATTTTTTTTTAGCTTTTTAAGATGCAAAATTGTGAATAATTATTTTATAATTATATTTATATTTTTTTGAATAATTTTTCTATATAAATTATCTTTCTACCAAAAAATAATCAAAACCAATATTTGAAAGCTAAAAAATTAGTCTATGTATAGGTAATAATTGGTAATAACAGAGAACCCAAAACTTACCATTGGAAATCTGATGACAAATTTCCAGATCAGCACGAGGCTTTAGATCGCTACACAGGAGTAGTAGAAGGAGGAGAATCAAGAACGGACCACAAACACATAACAGGCAAGAAAGAAGAATAGCAAGGTGAAGAAAGGAAGATCCAAAAAGTGGAAATGAAGGTGGTGCAAAATGGAAGTGAAGAGTCTAGATGCTTAGATATTTTCATTACAACTTTGGATCAGGTCTCAATGTTAATTGGGCTAAATTTTAATTAGATTTTCTTACTGGTGTAGTTAGTATAGAACTAGCAGATTAGGATATTTTTTTAATTCATATTAATAAAACGAGCACTGCCCAAAAGCTTAGTTAAAATAATTTGGTAAAATGACCAGTATTTAAATAGTAAAAGATTTATATTTTATTTATTTATTATTATAAAGATCAGGCCCAAGAAAAAAAAGAAATATTGACACAAGTCTCAAAACACAAGAAAAAATCATGGCAAATATTATAAGGGTTTGACTAGTCATTGTCAGTCTTTTCAGGGCATGTACATGTATGCATGGGCTCATTTCAACTTTCAATGAATATTCATATTTACACTAAATAAATAAAAAAAGGTAAAAAGGGACCCTTGAGCCGCCCCTGGAGGATGTTGAAAAGCCTGCAAGTGCTAGTGGGAGCCAAGTTTCTTGTAGGTGGTTCAGGAATGGAAGATTTGGGTGAAGTACAAAGCTTGTATGGATCTCTATCAATTCTTGAGTTGCAAAATGTGGTTGATAGAAGGGAGGCTGTGAAGGCAAAGATGAGGGAGAAAAATCATGTTGGCAAGTTATCTTTGGGGTGGAGTGAAAGTATTGCCGATAATTCACAAACTGAAAGAGACATACTTGATGACCTATGCCCACATAATAATATCAAACAACTCCAAATCAGTGGATATAGAGGGACAAAATTTTCAAATTGGATAGCTGATCCTTTGTCTCTTAAGAGTTGTGTAGAATTGCGTATTGCCAACTGCAAGAATTGTGATTCCTTGCCAGCACTAGCACAACTTCCTTCTTTGAAAATCCTTTCCATTAGAGGAATGGATGGAATAATAGAGGTGATGGAAGCATTCTATGGCAGTTCATCATCCAAAAAGCCTTTTAACTCTCTTGAGAAGCTTGAATTTGCAAATATGCCAGAGTGGAAGCAATTGGCACACTCTTGACTTCCCTAAACTTGAGAACCTTGCAATTGAAAATTGTGGGAAGTTGATGGGGAAGTTGCCTGAAAATCTTTGTTCTCTGATAGAATTGAGAATTTCAAGATGTCCTGAATTCAGTTTGAAGACACCCATCCAACTTTCAAGATTAAAAAGGTTTGAAGTTACTGGTTCTCCTAGGGTTGGAGTTGTTTTTGATGAGACTCAACTTTTCACATCCCAACTTGATAGAATGAAGCAGATTGAGAAATTATGTATTGCTGATTGCAACTCTCTTACATCGTTACTTTTTAGCATACTGCCGCGTACTTTGAAGAGAGTGAGGATATTTCATTGCCACAAATTGAAATTGGAGAGGCTAGTTGGTGAGAGGTTTCTCTATGAATTGTCACTGCTAGAATATGATTGTCGAGGAAGTCTTGAGTTGCTCACAAGAGCACGCAAGTTGTTTGTAGAGACTTGCCCCAACCTTACAATGTTTTCAATTCATACTGCGACCAAAAGTCTATATACCATGGGATGTGAGAATGTTGAAAAACTTTCGGTGGAATGTGCGAACCTTCCATCTGCTATGACGTATTTGTGTATTTGTGGCCGTTGAAGCTGAAATGGTTGCCAGAATGTATGCAGGAACTCCTTCCATCTGTTAAGATACTGAACCTGCGTGATTGTTCAGAAATAGAGTCCTCTCCTACGGGAGGATTGCCCTTTAATCTACAAGATCTTAATATCAAGAATTGCAGGAAACTGGTGAACAACCGAAAGGAGTGGCGTTTACAGAGACTCCCCTGTCTCCAAGTGTTAGTGATCAAACATGTTGGTGTAACATGCGATAAATATAATAAATTACAGTAGAAAAATAAAATGACAAAATTGAATAAAAATTCATTGAGGCTAAGGAGCGGATATCTCGCTCTCTTTAAGGAGATTCAAGCCCACCACAGCAAAATATTTTCACCGGTCCAGCAGTATTCTCCTTGACTTGTTCCTTCTAGGATACAATAGCCTTTCACAAAAGTATAACTTAACAAACTCTGATAAGAGTTGCGTCTCAAGCTCCACAAGAATAACACCTCCCTTCAACTAATGTAAACTCTTTTTTTTTTGACAAACTTCATGCACTCTATATTCTTTTCATATGATGTGTGTAAAAAAAATGAAGACTATCACTATTTGTAATAGAAATTGCAGCTTGATTATTAATAAAGATTTCAGTGCTCTTCTTCTGCTCCATGTAAAAATCTGCCAGCAGCTTTCGAATCCAAAGAGCTTGATTCACAACTGATGCAGCTGCAATGTACTCTACTTCAGCTGTAGATTGAGCTACTAAATCTTGCTTCTTTGAACACCAAGAGAACATTCCAGAGCCAAAACTAAAACAGTAAAATGAGGTGCTTCCCATATCATCTGAGTTGCCTGCCTGATCACTATAAAAAAGTCCAAGAAACTGAAAATCTGATATTTTTTGGAACATTATTCCAAAATTTACAGTGCCTTTAACATATCTAAGCATGCATTTAGCTGCATGAAAATGAATTTCACTAGCATAATGCATATACCTTGAAAGTAAACTCACAGCATAAAGAATATCTGGCCTTGTTGCAGTCAAGTACATTAGGAAACTTATCAGACTCCTATAAAGTCTTTCATCAACCCTTTCAGCCCTATCTTCTTTGCAAAACTTCTCCTTTTGATTCATAGGAGTTGCTATAGACTTGCATTCTTCCATTTTGAACTTTATGAGAATTTCTTTAGCATACTTCTGTTGGCATATAAAGATCTCTTGTCCTTTTTGCTGAATTTCCATTCCAAGGAAGTAGAACATTTCACCAAGATCTGTCATCTCAAAAATCTCCATCATTTCAGTCTTGAACAATATGATCAAGTCCAAATTGCTACCTGTAACTAGCAAGTCATCTATATACAAAGAGACAATGGTTAAATCAGAATCTTCTCTTCTAATATAGAGTGTAAACTTGCTGAGACTTTTTTGAAAGCCTAAGCTCAAAAGATGAGTGTCAATTCTTCTATACGAATCGCTAAGAGCCTATTTTAAATCATACAATGCCTTCTTTAGAAGGTATACTTTGTCTTCTTTGCCTTTGACAGAATAATCTTCAAGTTGTTCTACAAAGATTTCTTCTCCTAGGTAGCCATTTAGGAAGGTTAATTTCACATCAAGCTGGTGGATTTTCCATCCCTATTGAGCTGCTAAAGCTAACAACATTCTTATAGTATCCAAATGAGCTACAGGAGCAAAAGTCTCTGAAAAATCTACTCCAAATACCTGTGAATACCCTTTTGCAACCAGTCTCACCTTGTAATTGTTTATATATAGAACCATCAGGATTGAGCTTAGTTATATAAAACCACTTGACTCCAATAGCCTTCTTATGTGATGGTCTGTCAACCAACTCCCATGTATTGTTCTTTTCAATCATTTTGAGCTCCTCTTGCATTGCATATCTCCATTTTTCATCCTTAGCAACTTCCATAAATCCACTTGGTTCTAAAATTGTAGCATTATACCTTTGATATATATCATAAAGTGTTCTTGTGCCTCTAACAGGTACATCATCAACATCTTCATATAGAAATTCTAGACTTTTTTGCTTTTTATCATCTTTCCAGCTCCAAGTGTCATTTTCCACAAATTTGACATCCCTACTAACAATGATTTTATCATTTTGAGGTTGATAGATCCCATAGGCTTTTGACAGACTGCTGTATCCTAACAAAAGTCCAGGTTCAGCCTTTTTATCTGGCTTATCTCTTTTCACTTGAGGTATATAAGAAAAATAAAGACAACCAAAAGTTTTAGATTTGTTAGTAAAGGTTTTTAGCCAAACCAAGCCTCAAAGGGTTTCTTATTCTGCAAGGCCTTAGTTGGCAATCTCTTTAGCAAAAAGACTGCAGTATTTGCAACTTCTGCCTAAAATTTTTTTAGCAGTTTTTTCTTATGAAGCAAATACCTTGTCATCTCCATTAGTGTCCTATTTTTCCTTTCCACTACTTCATTTTGTTGGGGAGTATAGGGTGTTGTTAGCTGATGCTCAATTCCCACGTCACTACAAAACTTGTTAAACTTTTCTGAAGTATACTCGGTGCCATTATCTATTCTTATCACCTAAATTCTATAACCACTCTGATTTTCCACAAAACCATTATATATCCAAAATACATTAGCAACCTCAAATTTAAAATTTAAAAACTAAATCTAACAGTAACTTGTACAGTCATCAATAAAGGCAATATAGTACCTACTACCCTTTAAATATGGCATTTTCTGAGGTCTGCCTACATCAGTGCGAATAAGTTACAGTTTCTGCTTTGCTTTCCATGATAAATTTTGAAATGAAAGTTGATGGTGGTCACACTCCAATAAGAAAGTGGTTACTATCAGTAATTAACCTAACCAAAGTTATGGTTGAATCCACAGGGAATACAGGGCTTGACTATAATATTTCACTACTAATCATTCTTAGTATCTATAACTGCAATATCTAGATTTGGAGGGGGGGGGAAGGGTTGTTGTGATTCAAAGAAGAACTCAAAATGAACACCTAATTAAAATTCGGGAAAATACTCAATTTTGGGAACAACTTGGGAATTTGTGTTCCCATGGTTTGTTGACTCAATTACCCTAGATAACATAACTACGATTAGTGAATCGCATGCAGGATGGTAACTTAAGTTCTTCTAGCCCTCTTGTGAAGGTGAAGGTCGAATTTCACCATGGCGCTTGGTCGGCTACCATGGCGTGCCAACTAACTATTACCTATTGTTCCAGTCAACCTCCCCATGGTCAGGTTTAGTTGATAAGATGGGAACACATCAACCGAAATCTGTCATCTACTTCCCCTTTCCTATTTGTCACTACCTTGGTCGGGATCATGATAGTAGGCAGGGTTTGATGTTGGCCACCACCAAACAACATTAATCATGAAGGAAAATAGATAATACATGCAAAATCCCAATCATAAATATGCACAAAACCTAGGTCATCTCAAGTCAACTAACCATGGTTCCCACAACCCCAAGTTATGGGTGCTTAGCTACTCATGGCTAAGATAAAACACACAAAAATGCAAATAATAGACATAGTTGAGAGTTTCACCAATAACAATGGAAGAGATAGGCACCACAAGTTGCAAACCCACAAGCTTGATTGGTTAACAATGAGTACAAGGCAAGATTTGCAATTCCCAAAATGCGTTTTCCCAAAGAGAACACTAATCTGCTCTAAAACCTAAGAAAAGGTTCAAAAATATTTGGAGTAATGTCTACAGTTTGAACTCCCTTTCAAAAACCTAACTTAAACTATTTGTACTATTTACAAAATAACCCTAGAAATCAAACAGAAAAGACAGCTGGCATCTGATAAATTTCACTGTTACGACTCGTAGGTTAGCCTACGACTCGTAGTTGGGGTCTCGTATCAGGTTCTTGGCATATTAGACTGAACTGGTATGACCTATAGGTACGAGTCATTACTTGATCTATGACTCGTATATTGGTCCCAGAGTCTTGGTCTTCAGTTTTTGGTCCAATTTTTTGGTTCTTTGATTCTTGCTATAAGTCCACCTATACGAGTAGTAGTATGTCTTACGACTCATATATAGGGGCTAGTAGGGGTGAACTTCACTTGAAAGATTTCTAATTTTCGATCTCTAATTCCTGCTATGACACCACCCTATGACTCGTAGCGTGAGCTACGACTCTTAGGAGTGCTCATATGGCCTAGTTTCAGCAAAATCTGCAACTTTTCTTCAAAATCATGCCAACCTAACTTTTCAACAAGATTAACACAAAAAACACATCAAAACACTAAAAAGTCGCTTTAAGAAGTCACAAAATCTTTTGTTTTAGGCATCAAATTTGTTGTAGACAGCACATCAACACCCTTAACTTAGAATGGTTGCTTGTCCTCAAGTGATAACTCAATCTATACAGACAAAGAGAATTACATAGCAGTTATATTAATGACATATACAACATCTAATTTGATTCAGGTACCCAACTACTACTTTCAAAATAGAGTTGCAAAGTTATTGAGCAAACAAGAATATCATGAGGTACCTGACAATCCAACTTTGATAAGCTAAAGAGCATTAACCTTCCATACTCACTAACATAGTCATATGCTGGTCAAGCAGTGCAAATGCCCTCACTAGAAAGAAGTCCCTTATACTCACTCAAGAACATGCAGAAATCAGGGACTAAGGAAACATTCTCACTCTTATAATTAAAATTTATGCATAATGACTAACACCATAAGCTTGCCCTTATACTCATCTTTAGGCTTGGTGACAGAGTGGATTTGGATCACTTTAGGACTTAAGAGCTTGTAATATAGGTTTATGGTGCTTTGGTATGGCATTTTAGGCATTTACTGACTAAAAGTTATACTTGAACCATGCTTACCAAAACTTTTACCTTCACAACCCATCCAATTTCACTAATTCCTCCCTTATTCCACCATTTTAAGCTTTTCCCACTCTGTTCTTCCACTTTTTATGGTTGTACCTCAATTTCAAACTCATATTTGCACATCTTTTCAGGTCAAGGCACTTTTTCTTTTCTTTTTCTTCACCCGGCTCATGATTAATCATTTTCTTTCTTGTCACCCCAACTAACCACCTTATTTTTCTTACGTTACCACAATAAGGGCCACCCTCAACTTAGGCTTTTAGCCTCAATCAAGGTTCACATGTTCAAGGATAGATTAGAGCCAATATTAGGGTATTTCATCAAATAAGGTTAAGTCAGCAAGGTGTCAAGAAAGAATGAGTGCATGAGAAGCTCAAACATTCGGAGCAAGAGATTCACTAGTTCATTTGGTAGGCAATTTAGGCAAAAGTGGGCTTGCTATCAAAATAAAAGCCTAAGATCTCCTCCAAATCAACTAAGTCACTGAACCAAGCTTAGAGTACGAGGGCAAGTTTTGAGTCCATACAAAATGCATGAATGCAGCAAAATAATTTCACAGCACACATGGCAATTGCATCTACAATCAAGTATAGACTTACATGTCATGCTTTTAGTCTCAGCTTACCTTCACAATATCAGAACAAACATTGCCAAATACTAAAAATGTATGAATGCATCAATACTCACAACCTCCAAAATTTTGAGGGTACCCTATTTTGCATCAAAAGTTTAAAGAAAATTTAAGAACTATATATATGCCACAAGATAACATTACTATACATTTACAAATTATCTATACTTCCTAAAACATACCGATTCAACAGAAAAATAAACATCCACAAGGAAAAAGAAACACAATAAGAAAATGTTGGGATAAAAAATAGGGGAAGTTATGGACTTGAGGCTACTCAGACTTCAAGTTAATCCATAACTTCCACCACCTCACCAAAAGATGATTATTTCTCCTTAAAGTAAAGACAAAAATTAAAAAAAAAACAAAGCACAATAACATAGAAATATATATATACATTCATGAAAACCCAAAAATAAACATCCAAAATAGAATTAAACATAACATCCAACATAAACATATTTAAACACAACCAAAAATCAACATAATAAAGAGATTGTCTGGAAACAGAACAAAGTATCAAAAATGTCAAGATAATAATTAGGCTCAAAAGAAGTCAAATATATTGTGCTCATACAGCAGTCTCGGTCTGATCAACGAGGTCCTGGGGCTGTCTCTCCTCCTCTGCTGCAGTACCAGAAATACCCTCTCTAGGAGGTGTGTGCTGTGCTCTCTCTCTCTGCATAGCCACCAACATAATTGACTCCTACACCACCTCCTCTAATATGGGCTCCTCCTCCTATCGCAGCTTCTTATGGGCCGACTTTGGGTCAGCATTCTCAAGAGGCCTCTTCTCTCAGGTGTCCGGATGGTCGGCGAGCCAATCAAAAGCCTCATCTTTTCCCTGTGCTAGCTCTGGGGCTGGAATAAGGGTTGTCAACAGGTATAATAAATTGTCCTTAAAGTTGGCCAACTCCTCAATGAATGCACTCACATCAGCAGGCCTAGCTCCCTCGAGCCTCTTCTAAACTCTTGCCTCAAGTGTATTGATCTTGTCCTCCACCGCTCGGGCTCTCTCAGAAACTAAATCTCTGGCAAATACCTCTATCCTCTCCTCGCCAGATTGGAGAAACTCTATCTCCTCCATTTGGTACCCCAGGTGATTGTGCTTGTGGTAAGGTCACACTAGCCTCGGGATCAGAGTGTACATTCATTTCTTCATTTCACTACTCATCCTCAGATGTGTCATCCCTTGGTTGGTATCCTGGGGGTGGGGCAACCACCCTTCGCCCTGTTGGAAACATTATCTCAGGTTCAGGGCTATAGATTCAAGATGTAGGTATGACTCGTAGGGTGACCTACGAGTCATAGTCTTCACTCGTATCTTGTTCCAGAGATGCTTTGAAAATTCAAATCAGGGTCACGAAACCACCATCACAACTTGTAATATGTGCTACGAGACATAGGTGAAACTTGCATCAGTTCAGGCACCTTGGACAATTGCCCCCTTCTACAAAAGGCCACTACGACTCGTAGTGGATCTTTATAGCATAAAATAGAGAGCCCGACAGGTATCTTTAATATTTTCGCAAAGATTGACAAACATCTCAAAGAGACATTAAAGGTTATAATCACAAGAGCCTAGGTAGTGTAGCAATGAGCATAAGTACCATTTATTACCTATTGTATCAAAACAAAGTATGACTTCCTCCTTAACAGTTCAAAACGCACCTAAAATTTTATCACATCAAAGCATACAGGAAAATACACTACACTACCTCCCCAACTCAACAATTTCAATCCACATAAGGTTCATTGTGATCCATAAAATAAGCAACACATGTCATGGTCATAATATTTGATAACAAATTCACCAATCATGAACAACATTCCAGACTCTACCTTTTTCAGAGATATAAATAATTATATAACTCATGTTCCTTACTATCACAAGCACTTTTACATGGTTATACTAATCATGATTTCAAGGCTTTCATTCACTCATCCATAAATCAAGGATTTTTTATAAGCAAAATTTAACTACGAGAACTTACCAGGTGGACAAATAAATGAACAAGAGAAGAAAGACCGGATGAGTCTGTTAGTGTGCACTTGACTTGCTGGGGGATCTGAGTGGGTAAAAGAGTTAAACATGCATTAACTAGTGAAAGGGGATGGTGGGGGAAGATTATACACTAAAAGGGAACATTTTTCAAAGGAATATAAAGAGCCAAGAGATGTTTGTCTCTTCATATTCCCAACAGCTCGTCCTTTGAACTTCCGCAGATTTGTCTTATGAGACATCGACTAAGAGTCATAGGATGGCTTACGACTCGTAGGTCCCAATCTCATAGTAGACCCAACACTTGGAAAAATTTTGATTTCATACTTGAGCACTACGAACCCCACTTACGACTCGTAGGGGATCCTACGAATCATAAGGTTGACTCATAGTGTGGGTGAGACCTTCTGATACTCACTATTTCTCTCTATGAGGTATGACTACAAGTTATAACCTTCACTATGACTTGTATGCCTGCTTGTAAAAGCCACGTCAAAGCATGATTTATCATTCTTTAGCTCTTGATTTGTTCCTACAACCTATCACTTAAAATGCACCAAAATACAAATTGATGCAATTGGTTCAAAGTCTCAATAATTTCAATACACTATTAACTTACTAATCAACAATTAAGATATAATAAAATGTCTAAAAATAAAACAACACACAAAAGATGCTTGAGATGCCTCCCAAGAAGCACCTTGTTTAACGTCGTGGCTCGGCTCAGTCATTCATGAGTACTTAAACTTCCTCATGAGCTCCATCACTACTTCTTCTACTTCTTCTTTGTTCATCTTCTACTGCCTCTAGTTGCTTAGTGAGTTGCTCAATCTTATCACCCAGACTTTGCATCGATATAGTTTGTTGTTCCACTTTGTAATTACATTTGAGGACGTCGAACTTTATCTCCCTGACAATGTCATCTTGCTCATTCACCTTGGTCAGAACATGTTCAAGCATACGCTCAATCCAGGTCAATTTATCAGTGATACATACTGATGGGGTAACCTTGTCCAATGTACTGCATTTTCATTTTTGTATTTACTAGAGGCTCCTATAAGTGCACTAGTAGTTGGTCTAGATTGCCCTTGAAGGGATTGGTAGAGTTGGGCAACTACGAATAGCTTTCCTATAATCTCAATTATCTCATTAAATGGTCGCCTTATGAACTCCCAATAATCTCCTCCGAACAATATGTCAGTCTGCCCTTATTGTTCAGAAGTCAGTGCTCGATAGAAGCTAGCTGCCAATTCATTATCAGTTAGACCATGGTTCTAATTTGCTACCAAACACTGATTGTATCTCTCCCAAGTCACTACCAAAGGTTCTCCTAGCATTCTTTTGAAGTTACAGATATTGTTCTATAGCTTTTGATTGTCAGACTCCTTATAGAAGTTTTTGATGAAAACTCTCTATATCTCCCCCCAGTTTGAGCAAACATCAGGTGGGAGGAGTAACCACCATTCTGCAGCTTCATTCCAGAGAGTCATGGGGAAAACTTGAAGAGCCAGAGCCTCCCAAACAAGATGTTTTGTCCCAAGGACCTCCCTCAGCGTTTGATTGAAATTCTATAGATGAATTTGGGGATCCTCAGACCCTTGCCCATGAAATAGGGCACGCCTCTATAAAGCTTCCAACAAATTTGTTGCAATGTAAAGCTTCTGCTCAGTCATAGTGCCAGCCAACCTGTACCTAGAATTACTAATAAAAACAAAGAGAAAAAGTAAAATACAAGAGACTCTCGAAATTAACACTAGAATTAACTTATAGTGAAATCAAATCAAACCTAGTCGTATTCTCCAGTAATGGTGCCATAATTTTATGATGATGGTCACTCTCCAATAAGAAAGTGGTCGTTATTAGTAATTAACCTAACTAAGGTTAGGGTCGAATCCACAGGGAATATAGGGCTTGACTATAAGATTTCACTACTAATCATTCCTAGTATCTATAA
>JAOTQJ010034971.1:0-15680 GCA_025642045.1 Solanum sejunctum
TTGGGCGGCTCTGCCGCAGCGGTGACCTTGTCGGCCCGCGTATGTGTATGTATATCTGTTCTTATGGCAATATCTGGCACTGTTGGGTTCGCTGTTTGTAGGTGGGGTTAGTTAGAAAGACAGAGGAGACTCTGTCGAATTTTTTTTTGTGAAATCCCTTAGCGATCGTAAACGGAGATTCAGTATAAGTGTATGTCTGGGTGCCCTATCGGCACCATTCACGGCCCTGGGTTGGGTCGTGATAATATATATATATGTATAATATTATATTCAATTTAATCCATTAAGCTGTCTGCTTAAATTTTCTTCTATAATATTTTCTTTCTAAATTTGTTTCAGCTTCAAATCTCTTCATTTTCACGCCAAATTAATCTTACAAATAAAATACATAATTTATCATAATCTATATAATTTATGCTCATAAAGGATAAATAAAAGTATTAAATATGAGATCAATAATGACTAAAAATATGCAATTTTGGCCCAACATCAGGCGTTTTAAGAAATGTTTCACTTCATTATGATTCATATCTTGCCATTAGATATACCTAAGATTATTCCTCTCTCTGACGACACCCTCTTTGTCATTTCTAGAAGATGCCGCCAAGAAGAGCACATATGCCAATTGGCGATACCAAAGGTCAAGCCCCTCCTGTGCAACACGAGGAACATGTTTCTCATACGAAGTTTAGGGCCGCTTTCACCATGATGGCATAAGTATTAGCCAATCAAGTCAACCATGGTGCTAATGTTTTTAATATTTCCACCCCCACTTCCATGGTAAGGGATTTTGCTAGGATGAATCCTCCCGATTTTCATGCTTCAAAGGTTGAGAAGGATGCTCAAGAGTTTGTAAACGAGGTGCATAAGATGTTTGCCATCATGGGTGTGACTTCGTAGGAAAGGACAGAGTTAGCGGCCTTCCAACTGAAAGGGGTTGCTCAAATATGATACACTCAATAGAAGAATGAGAGGTGTGAAGATTTGGGTCCCATTTCTTGGGAAGAGTTCAAAGATGCATTTATAGATTGTTTCTTTCCCTTAGAGTTGAGGGAAGCTAAGATGCAAGAATTTATCAACCTTAAGCAAGGTAATATGAGTGTGAGGAAGCATTTGCTTCAGTTCACCGAACTATACATGTATGCCCTATCATTGGGAATATCCGACGTGCTTAGATAAGAGTGCCGAACCTCTATGCTAGTAAAGAAGATGGATATTTCAAGGCTCATGACTTATGTAGAGTATATGAAAGATGAGAAGATAAAAAAGAAAGCAAGAAAGTCTAAGAGATCTCGTTTTGATGAGCATGGATCGTCATTTATCAAGACGCTGGAGGAAACCCATATCCTACTTTTTACAAGTGTGGTAAGGTGCACCTAGGAGTTTTCTTGGTAGGTCAAGAGGGTTGCTTTAAGTGTGATGACTAAGGGCACAAGAGAAGGGATTGTCATATGGTCGCTCGGAAGGGAAAAGAGAGAGCTTGTAACACTATGCCTAGTATGTATATGTTTCCTTGAATATGGTGATGGTGAGTACTAAGTGGTTTCGTAAGTGGTGGTGCTATGATTGATGTATTGGTAAGTGGTTGTGTTGGCATATTGATAACAATGGTAGTTAATGTCATAGATCATTTATTTAGTCTTGAGATGTTTACTTATTATGTATGCATGCTCATGAAGTAAATTGATTAAAGTTTCATGTGCAATTATGAAAATGTGCAACTTGTACTTTTAAAATGATTTTCATGATAGAGAGTTTGAAACTTGCACTAAAATAATATTTAATTTGTATTATTATTTTAGAAAGGAATTTATAGATGTTCCATTTTATTCATTATGATCCTAGCCGATTGTAGAGGCTTAGCCAAGATATAAGAGCTATTCTTTGAATAATGATTAATGTTCTAAATGTTTATGGGATTGGTTAGTAGAATTCCCCTCCATTGTTTCAAAATGCTTATGGGATGGGTTAGTAGAATACCTCTCCATAAATGAATTTCATGATTCATGCCTATGATTATTCTGTGAGAGTTTACTTAGCACCAAGTGGACCTTAGGATGGATGCAGAAGCTCCCCATTAGAAGAGGCGTAAGGCCTTTAGTAGAATCTCGTTGTCCCATAACTACATACCACTGTAGGAAATAAGAATCACCCACTAGTAGAGGTTGATTTCTAGACCAATTGATAGTAGAGGTTGCTTAATAGAAAGGCTTAGTGGATCCAATTTGGCATCTTAGGAGGTCGCCTTGGCAAGTGACTTCCTTATTTTTTTCAGTGTAGGAGAAACATCGGGACTCCATGGCTTAGGTCACATGGTTTATATCGGTTAAAAGTTGCTCTCACATATGTTCAAGTTCTTTTTATGTTCCCAAAAGGTCCTCCTTTTGATAAATTAAATGGTTCTTTTATGTTATGTCCAAATGTGATTTAAAGTTACTTTGATCCATCATTTCACAAGTTCAAATGATATTTTCGCTAAGGGTACATGATGATGCCTACAAGTGAGTAAGGTAGTCTCCATTATGATTACCAATGTTTTTGGCCTAATAAAACTATTTTTTATGTAAAATGATGTATTGTTCACCCAAAATGTTAATACTTCAATTATGTATGACATTGTGTATTTCTCACTAATTTAAGTGTATGTGTGACCTATCATGCATTCAAGTAAAGGTAATTTCTTTATTTCTCATGTGCATTATTCCATGTTTGATGGTGAGAATAAAATGTCTAAATGATCAACCATATGTATATTCCAAGTTTATATAATTTACTTATTCTCATATATGTTCATCTATACATCCTAATATGTTCTTTCTAAAGTTTTCCTTTATATTCAAATAATATTAGCTTGATTATAATTTACTAATGTCTTTGTGAATGTATTATTTTTATTAGCATGAATCATTTCATTATTTATTTCTGTGTCATGCATTGTATACTCATATACCAGTACATTTCAAGTATTGACACATACTTCTATGCCTGCATTATTTAACCATGTAGGAATTGATGCTTATTGATATCCTCCACGTGGTTAGCTTTGGATCATTAAAAGAAGAGAGTTGGTGAGATATCTAGTTCAGGGACAATATTCGATTTATATCTTACTTATGTTGAGTCTTTATTCCACTTTACGTTCTTGTTTGAGAGTGAGCCTTGAACATGTCTTGGCCCCCTTCCTATTCATGCTTAGAGGTGTTGCTAGATACTATGCTATACACCTATAATTTGATGTTGAGATTTTATGGAGACTTATCCCTTAGACCCTATCTCTTATATAATGCTATTTGATGCTATTGACTATGGTGAAAAGTGATGAGAGTCCCAAGTCCCTAAATGTCCCCATAGCGTGAGTCATACTTACCCTCCCCTTAGACTTATTTACTATGTGGTTCATGTTAATCCTCTTCCCTATAACATCCGCATAGCGTGAGTCCAAAGTCCTTTTTCCCTTAGAAACTATTCGCTATGTGCTTATTTATCTTTTATTGTTTCGGCAAAATTAAAGAAGTGCAAATGATATGCTAAGAGGATTGTTTGGGTTGCCTTTGGGCTTCCCATTTGCCATGTCATATCTAGGCCCTAGCCTTGGGTCGTGACTGCCACATCACTGTTTCTATGTTCCTGCTATATATATATAGATTGATTTGGAGTGTCCTAGAGAAGATCTGGAATTACAAAAAGTGAAATGAAGGGTTTGATAAAAGTGAAACACTCCACCTAGTCATCATATAAATATAATTGCTTTGTCATAGGGTGAAAATCAGTTACACCCTCAACTTTATTTTAAAATTAAACTCCCTCCCAATCTTTCAGAAATAGTCATCCCCCCTCTTGTCTTTTTGCCTAGTTGACTTTCTAATATCTATTCTATCCTTATATTACCTTCTTGTATCTCTTGTTTATATTTCTCTAAAATAATATTATTTTTTGTTATTTAATTTATATTTAAAGTTTCCTATAAAAATATAATTATGTCAAAAAAGAAAAGTAAAATATTTATTGATTATATGAACTAATGTTGTTCTATAATGAAATAAATGAACTGAATAAAAATAATTTATTAAATTTGACAAAATTTCTAATGTGACAACCTTACAAATATATTTTGATGTAAGTATTACAAAAATAATTAGTAAGAATAAAGATATATTTTATAATATTTCCTTAAAGATTATCTATTTATATTGTAAATACAATTTGAATTATAATTTTGGAAAATATTTTGATATATAATCAAAATGCATTTGTCCGTGTTGATAATAGAGGATAAAAATAGATACAAACATAGGTGTACCCTTTAACATGGATTCAACTAGCATCTACGTCCTTTAAATTTGAGTATGCATAAGTAGAAACTTAAATTTGTACAAAGTTGAATAAATAGACACACGTATTCTATATGAAAATTCACGTGAGATACACTCGAACTGATCTAATTATGCACTCCAAAAGTTGAATGCCATAGATTGAAACTAAAAATCATAGCCTTTGGACCTGCGGGAAAAAGAAAGAGTTAAGCCAGTAATGTCGCAGTGAAAGTTAAACAGTAATGACATGGCATAATACTGTGAAAATTATTTGCTCTTGCGCATACCTCATCATTAATTTGTCCCTTTGGACTCACCCCAAAAGGCATCTTGTAGTATATAAACTCGTCCTTTACTTATATACGCAGAATCTCTTCTTTGTTTTGTCGATATGCGACATTCCATCTCAAGATAAGTTGTTACATATACCCCCTCTATGGACTCAGCATCCATATTGAAGTTTATCCAACTGCATGGGATTCGCCTAGACTTAACAATGATATTTGCCCTGTCTCACCGAGATTCGCCTAAACTCAGTTGAACTCTAGCCCCATATCGGCAAGGCTGACACAAGAGTGGCTCTGATACCATCCTGTAATAATCTGACCCAATACTATGAAATACTGTCTGCTCTTAGACCTAGCTCATCAAGAATTTATTCCTTTATGTTATGTACCAGGTGTTTTTAAGTCTATACTTGCGTGAAATGATAACGTTCAAGTGAATTCCTATTAAGCAAAACTTGAATGAAGATTATCTTAACAATTAGCTTGATTTAGATATGTGATTGTTGAGGTGGTCTTGGAAGGGCAATTAGTTTATCCTTGGTATAATATTTTGGAGGCAATGTTATATGAAGTTAATAAAGATAAATTTTGGTTTGCGTTTGAAATTATTCGAAATGAAGGTATATGTGAAGGTTGGGTAATTAACTTGTTTGGGAGTAATTCTTTTGCCATTGTTGCATGGCTTGCATGGGCAGGCTTTGGCATGCCCGTAGCATGACTTGAGACCATACCATGCTATGTCGTGGCACCATGTGAAAGGATATACTTCCTTACCTAGGTCCCATTCCCACTCCCTTGTGTTTGGCATCTTTTTTCTTTTTAAAAGGGAGTCAAAAAGCCTCTTTGCACCACATGATTTCATTCCTTTTTTCCCACATATTTTTTTGACCACTCTCTAGTGTTTAAATGACCCTTATAACCCCCTGCCCAAAATTAATATAAATACCCTCCCCCCCTACTTAGTTTGTACATCACTCTTCAAAGAAACAAAATTCCCTAATCTACATTGCTCTCCCTAAACTCTTTCAACACTTAGGCTAAATATTCTTCAAGATCTCCACTAGATCTCTTCATCTTCTCAAGTCTAAACAAGCAAGGTATGTGGGTTTGATTCTTGATTTTCTTTCAACCAAGAAGCCCTGTTTGAAAAATTAAATTTAAAATTGCGAATTTTCAATCTTTGATTTATATATAATTAATTGCATACTAATTGATATTTTCTTAATTTATGGTTATTCATATATTTTATGATTATTTATGAATATTTATCAATGCTTTACATAATTTAATTCAAGCATTTCAGATATGCATTATTTAAACTAACCTATATTTTCAAGTCTTAGATCCATAAATGAGTTATTATGAATTTATCCTAAAATATTTGTATGATTTTTATAACTTTGTTTGAATATAAAACTTGTGATTGTAAGGTTATTGAGCAAGTCCCCAACATGATTTAAGTTGAGTTATGAACTTTGGATATTTGTCTTTTATGGCATAATATGACCTTATGATTTTAGGCAAGAATAAGTAAACACATGTATGAAATGATATTAGGCGACTTAAGACCCATTCAGTTTCATTTTGAATCTTTGTTAAGGAACTATTCTAAGTACAAGTTTGAATATGATTTACTTTGCAAGTTATGACTTTCCAAACTTAATTAATTTTTGATTATTTTAAATATGTATTATCCGTTTATGTGGGATTTTGACTTTGTACCGAATGTGTCAGGAGTGAGATTTGACCTATGGAGTCTTATATAAAGCTTCTAATCTCATAACTACATATCACCGTAGGATATTTTGATTATGAACCTTTTTAGGCTTTCTGACTAGTGGATTCATTTAGTATTTCCTTTTCTGGAGTTATACCCTAGAAAGTTGACTTACCCTTTGGCCGGTATGGAGTATGACATCAGTATTCCATACTATAGCTCATATGGTTTTGTTAGTTATGGTCTTATTCCCACACTTATTTCCTTATATGCTTCTCTATGCATTTTTATGGCATTAATTTATGCGTTACTTTGGAACTGAATATATTGTTTAAGCTTGGAATTTGACATACTGGGTAAGTATTCTTTGTCATTATATTTACTTATTGCATTGCATACTCGCATACTAAGTAGATTCCAAAGTACTAATCATATTTTTGCCTAAATGCTATAATCATGTAGGGACAGGCAATCTACCTTATCCTCGTCCTCCTGGCTAGATTGCTCGTGAAGACTTTAAGCTTTGGTGAGTTCCTATTCACTGAGAACAGAACCCTTATCTTCAAGCTTTGCCTTTGTTATTCAAATATTTGATGTATTTTCATTCTGACTTATTATTGAGGGTCCTAGACTTGTATTCTTGGCTCTGCTTATTGTCATTGTTTAGAGGTATGTCTGGACCATTGCTATACTTGGTATGTTTTAAACTATTTAACTTATGCTTCCGCTTATGATATACAAGTTGTCTCTTAGTCCCATTCCCATATTTCATCATCATCTATGTGTCATTTACCATTTAATCCTATAATGTGTAATTATGATTTAAGAGGCTTGTTTGGGGGCCTTCATATTTTCATTCGTCGTGTCAAAATTAGGCCCTAGGATTGGGTTGTGACAAGCTCGGTATCAAAGCACAAGGTTTTAAAATGATCCTTGGAAGTCCACACACCGCATCTAGTAGTCTTATTCATAGTGGTAAAGCACGCCACAACTATGAATAGGAGGTTATGAGATGTTTAGGATTGTATCACTTCTTTGTTTAAATCAAATCATGCCTTAGAGTAACTTAAGATATCCTTCCTTCTAATGACTTGTTCGTTGCATAATAGAAAATGTCGCCAAACAGAAATATTCTCGTATGTGAGGTTCCTTAACATCCATAAGAGGGTAATGTGTCCCACGTCAAGTTCAGGAATGTTATCTAATTATTGGCTCAAATGGTTGCCAATCAAGCTACGCAACCTCCACCTCAAGCTCCAGTACCACAAGCTCCTTCCCAGGCAGCTAGGCTGAGAGATTTCACTAGTATGAACATGCCAAAATTTTATGAAAATAGAATTGATGAGGATCCCATGAAGTTCATTGATGAGGTATACAAGGTTCTATCGATTATGGGTGTGTCATCGGAGGAGAATAAGAAGTTGATGATATACCAACTTAAAACCGTTGCCCAGATTTGGTATGATCAGTGGGAAGGTAAAAAGGGTGCTTGGTGGTCCAATTGATTAGGAAGAATTCAAGGTTGCGTTCTTGGACTATTTTTTCCCTCTTGCATTAAGGAAACCCAAAATAAAAGAGTTTATGAATGTGAGGCTAAGGTCGATAATCGTTCGTGAGTACTCACTAAAATTCAACACACTCTTCAAATATGCTCCTATACTGGTATTCGATCCTAGCGCTAGATAAATATGGTTGTTTCAGGAGTTTACGACCTTATCAAGAATAAT
Organism: Solanum sejunctum; assembly: GCA_025642045.1. Lineage (NCBI taxonomy): Eukaryota > Viridiplantae > Streptophyta > Magnoliopsida > Solanales > Solanaceae > Solanum > Solanum sejunctum. Next base: position 8,045 of record JAOTQJ010034971.1, read on the forward strand.
GCCAAACTGCCATACTAATTTGAGACATGGATTTGTCTCGAATTATGATTTATGCTGAGCAACTTGAGGAAAAGAAGACTCGCAAGCTGAGGAAAAATGATGGTAAGAGGCTGATGTATGATGATGAGCTTCAAGGTCATAGGTGTGGTGATGGTAACCGAGGTCATCAAAACCAAAGGCTCCAACAACAAGGGTCTTCAAATGCTTTCAACTAAAGGCATACTAATGATCGATTTCAACATACTAAGGGTCAACAAAGTGGTGGCCATTCTCAAGCTTTGCCAATATGCAAAAAGTGTGGCAAGAGACATGGTGGTGTGTGCTATTAGGGGTGGATAAGTTATTTTTCATGTGGCCAACTAGGTCATAAAATTGTCAATTGACCTAAGGCTCATAATAAGGTTAAGGGTAGTCGCCCGCATGGTAAAGATGTGCAGACTGACCAAAAGCCACAAGTTATGCAACAAGGTGGTGGTCCTCGGAACAATAGGTTCTATGCACTACATGAGAGGCAAGAGGTGGAAGATCAACCAAATTTGTCATGGTTATGTTAAAAGTGTTTGATTTGGATGTTTATGTGTTTTTGGATCTTCGTGCGAACTTATCCCTTGTGACCCCTTTCCCCTTGCCAATAGGTTCAATTTAAATCCCAAAATTTTGCATGACCCTTTTCTAGTATCTACTCCTGTGGGTGTGTCAATAGTTGCTAAAAAAGTCTATAAAAATATTAGTGTGTCTATTATGCATAAGACTCTTCCATGTAATTTTATTGAATCATTTATGATAGATTTTGATGTCATCCTTGGCATGGACTAGTTGCATGCCTCTTATGTCACCATAGATTGTAGAACCTGTAAAGTTAAATTCCAAATTCCTAATGAACCCTTGTTTGAGTGGGAAGGGAAAGATTTTATGGTAAAGGGTAGGTTTATTTCATATCTTAAAGCTCGTAAGATGATATCTAAGGGGTGTATCTATCATATGGTTAGGGTCCGAGATGTGTCTTCTAAAGTTTCGTCTCTTGAGTTGGTTCCTATAGTCAATGAGTTCCCCAATGTGTTTCCCGAAGATATTCCTGGTATTTCTCCCGAAAGAAAAATTGATTTTGACATAGACCTCCTTCCTAATGCCAAATCTATCTTTATTCCACTCTATAGGATGGAACCAACAGAGTTGAAAGAACTTAAGGATTGGTTGAAAGAATTATTAGAGAAGGCATTTATTACGCCTAGCAAATCCCCATGGGGTGCTCCTGTTCTGTTTGTATGGAAGAAGGACGGGTCACTCCGAATGTGCATTGACTATCATTAACTCAACAAAGTCACCGTTAAGAATAAGTACCCACTTTTGAGGATAGATGATTTATTTGACGAACTACAAGGAGCTAGATATTTTTCTAAGATTGAACTTTGTTGTGGGTATCAGTAGTTACTGGTTAGGAAAAGTGATATTGCTAAGACAACTTTTAGAACAAGGTATGAGCACTATGAGTTTTTGGTGATGTCTTTTAGATTGATGAATGCACCGACTATATTTATGGATCTTATGAAACGGGTCTTCAAACCCTACCTTGATATTTTTATTATGGTCTTTATTCATGATGTACTAGTCTACTCCCGAAGTGAAAAGGAATATGAGGAACATTTGAGAACAATTCTTTAAACTTTGAGAGATACGAAATTGTACGCCAAATTCAGCAAGTGTGAATTTTGGATGAAAGAATTTTTTCCTTGGCCATGTGCTGACCGATAAAGGTAATATGGTGGACCCAACAAAGACTGAGGTAGTGTGAAACTGGCCTAGACCCTTAACTTCGTATGACATAAAGAGTTTTTTGGGTTTGACAGGTTACTACCAACAGTTTCTAGCCTGGTTTTCTTCAATTGCATCCCCTTTGACCAAATAGACCTAGAAAAAGTCCAACTTTGCACGGTCCGATGAATGTGAGAATAGTTTTCATACATTGAAAGATAAGTTGACTTCAGCTCCCATCTTGGCTCTTCCAGATGGTTTGGATAGTTTTGTGATATATTGTGATGCATCTAGGGTTGGGTTGGATTGTGTGTTGATATAAAATGGTAAGGTCATAGCTTATGCTTCTAGACAGTTGAAAGTGCATGAGTGCAATTATCCAACTCATGACCTTGAATTGGCAACGGTAGTGTTTGCTCTAAAAATTTTGCATCACTATCTCTATAGGGTTCACGTGGATGTATTTACCGATCATAAGAGCTTGTAGTAAGTGTTCACTCAAAGGGACTTAAATCTAAGGCAATGGAGATGACTTGAACTTCTCAAAGACTATGATATGAGTGTCCACTACCATTTTCGTAAAGCCAATGTAGTGACCAATACTTTGAATAGGAAAACCATGGGTAGTATGAATAATGTTGTGGGTGAATAGAAAGAGTTAGCAAAGGAAGTCCATCAGTTGGCTCTATTGGGTGTTAGGTTGGAAGGTGCTAAATATGGTGGCATATTTGTTCATGATAGGTCTCAAGCTTCTTTGATTGTTGATGTGAAGTCAAAGCAAGACCTTGACCCTACTTTGATTGAATTAAAGAAATTAGTTGAACAAACGAAAGTGGAGGTTTTCTCACAACGGGGAGATAGTGTCCTTAGATACTAAGGTTGGTTATGTGTACCAGATGTAGATGGATTGAGAACCTTGATCTTACAAGAGGATCATAATTCACCTTATTCCATTCATCTAGATTGCACCAAAATGTATCGAGATTGGAAGAAAGTCTATTGGTGGGGTAATATGAAAAAGGACATAGCCAAGTTTGTGGACGAGTGTCCAAATTCTCAGCAAGTGAATGCCGAGCATCAAAGGGCTGGTGGGCTAGCTCAAGACATTGAAATTCTGACTTGGAAGTGGGAAGAAATCAATATGGGCTACATTGTTGGATTGCCTCAGACTCAGAAATAATATAATTCAATTTGGGTGATTGTGGGTCGTATGACCAAATCAACTCATTTCTTGTTGGTTAAGACTTCATATAGTGCTGATGATTATGCAAGGTTGTATATTTCTAAGTTAGTCCGGTAACATGGTGTTCCTTTGTCAATAATATCATATTGTTGCCCTCAATTCACTTCTCATTTTTGGAAGGCATTCCAATGAGATTTGGGTACCAAAGTTAACTTGAGTACTGCATTTCATCTTCAAATAGATGGTCAAGCTAAAAGGACCATTCAAAAATTGGAGGATATGTTGCGAGTATGTGTCTTGGAATTTAAAGGTAATTGGATGATCACTTACCTCTTATTGAGTTTGCATATAACAACAGTTATCATTATAGCATCGAGATGACTCCATTTAAAGCTCTTTATGATAGGTGATGTACATCATCGGTTAGCGGGTTTGAAGTAGGTGAAATGGCATTATTAGGCCCGAATTTGTCTTGGAGGCTATTGAGAAAGCAAGGGTGATAAGAGACAGATTGAAAATGGCTCAAAGCCGACAAAAGTCATATTCGGATATGAGAAGGAGAGATCTTGAATTTGATGCGGGAGATTGGGTGTATCTCAAAGTTTCACCTATGAAGGGTGTTGTTCGTTTTGGCAAAAAGGGCAAGTTGATCATAAAATTTGTGGGTCCTTACAAAATTTTAAGAAGGGTTGGAAAGGTAGCTTATGAGCTTGAGTTGCCTAATAAAATGGAGTTGGTTCACCCTGTTTTTCAAGTATATATGTTAAGGAAGTTCATTGGTAACACAAATTCTATAGTTCTGTTGGATATTGTGAAGGTTGGAGAAAATTTGACTTATGAAGAAGTACTGATACAAATTTTGGATTGACAAGGCAAGAGGTTGAGAAATAAAGATATGGAATCCGTCAAGGTGCTTTGGAGGAACTAGCATGTTGAGAGTACTACATGGGAAGCTGAAGTAGACATGATGAAGAAATATCCCCATCTTTTCACAACTAATTAAGCCTAAGGTATAGGTAATTCTATTCCTCAATTTTGAATTTCTCATTTTGTCACTGTTATAATTATTAAACATGCATAATTATTTTGATGTTACTTTATAATATTTGTATAAGTTTTGCATAAAAATAAGCTCTATTTCGCATTTTGACATGTTAAGCTCTTAGTCACTATTTTAGTTCCTATTCATGCAAACTACGCTTGTCTCATTCAGGAACGAATGATCCCAAGGGGGAGATATTATTATGTACCAGGTGTTTGTAAACCTATACTTGTGTGAAAAGATAATGTTCAAGTGAATTCCTATTTATTTAAGTAAAATTTGAAATGAAGGTTATCTTAGTGATTAACTTGGTTTAGTTATGTGATTTGTTAAGGTGGTCTTGGAAGGACGGTTGATTTATCCTTGGTATAATATTTTGGAGGCAATGTTATGTGAAGTTAAGACTAAAGATGAAGTTTGGTGTCTGTTTGGAATTATTCGAAATGAAGGTATATGTGAAGGTTAGTAATTGACTTGTTTGGCAGTAATTCTTTTGTCATTGTTTCATGGCTTGCATAGGCATCCTTTGGTATGCCTTAACATGACTTGAGACCATACCATGCCATGCCATGACACCATGTGAAAGGTTAATGCTTCCATACCTAGGTCCCATGCCCACTCCCTTGTGTTTGGCACCTTTCTTCTTTTTAAAAGTGAGTCAAAAAGTCCCTTTGCACCACATGATTTCATTCCCTTTTCTTCGCACATTTTTTTACCACTTTTTAGTGATTAAATGACCTTTATAAACCCCAGCCTCCAAAGTCAGTATAAATACCCCCTCTACTTAGTCTCTACATCACTCTTCAAAGAAACCAAATCCCCTAATCTACATTGCTCTCCTAAAACTCTCTCAACACTTAGGCTAAGTATTCTTCAAAATTTCCACCAAATATTTTCATCTTGTCAAGGCTAATTAAGCAAGGTATGTGAGTTTGGTTCTTGATTTTCTTTCAACCAAGAAGTCCTCTTCAAAAAACTAAATTTAGAATTATGATTTTTCAATCTTTGATTTATGCATAATTGCATACTAATTATATTTGCTTAATTTATGGTTATTCATATATTTTATTATTATTTATGAATATTTATAATTTACGCATAATTGTATACTAATTATATTTGCTTAATTTATGGTTATTCATATATATTTTATGATTATTTGTGAATATCTATCAAAGCTTTACATAATTTAATTCAAGCATTTCAGATTTGTATTATTTAAGCTAACCTATATTTTCAAGTCTTAGATCCACAAATGAGTTATTATGATTTTATTCTGAAATATTCCTATGATTATTGTAACTTTGTTTGAATATGAAACTTGTGATATTAAGATTATTGAACTAGTCCCCAACGTCATTTAAGTTGACTTATGAAATTTGGATATTTGACTTTCACAGCATAATATGAACTTACGATATTGGACAAGAATAAGTAAATAAAAGTGTGAAATGATATTGAGTGACTCAAGACCAATTTAATTTTATTTTGAATCTTTGTTAAGGAGTTATTCTACGTACAAGTTTGAATATGATTTATATTACAAGTTATGACTTTCTGAACTAAATTAAATTTTGATTATTTCTAATATGCATCGTCCGATTACATAGGATTTTGACTTAATATTGAATGAGTTAGGAATGGGACTCAGCCTATGTGGCCTTATATAAAGCTTCTAATTACATAACTACATACCACCGTATAATATTTTGATTATGCTTTTTTAGGCTTTCTGACTAGTGGATCTATTTAGTATTTCTGTTTCTGGAGTTATACCTTGACAAGTTGACTCACTCTTTGGCCGGTGTGGAGTATGACATCAGCATTCCATATTATAACTCATATGATTTTATCAATTATGGTCTTATTCTCACACTTATTTTCTTATGTGCTTCTCTATGCATTTTCATGTCATTACTTTATGCTTTACTTTGGAACTAGATATATTGTTTAAGCTTGGAGTTTGTCATATTGGGTAAGTATTCTTTGTCATTATATTTACTTGTTGCATTGCATATCTGCATACTTAGTACATTCCAAAGTACTAACTGTATTTTTTCATACTTGCTATAATCATGTAGAGATAGGCGATCTACCTTATCCTCCTCTATGTGGCTAGATTGCTCGTGAAGACTTTGAGCTTTCGTGAGTTCCCATTCACCAGGAACAGAACCATTATCTTCAAGCTTTGCTTTTGTTATTCAGATATTTGATGTATTTTCATTCTGACTTAGTATTGAGGGGCCTAAACTTGTATTCTTGGCTCTGCTTATTGTCATTGTTTAGAGGTGTGCCTGGACCATTGCTACACTGGGTATGTTTTAAACTACTTAACTTCTGCTTCCGCTTATGATTAGAAGTTGTCTCTTAGTCCCATTCAACATATTCGATCATCATTTATCTGTCATTTACCATTTAAACCTATAATGTGGAATTATGATTTGAGAGGCTTGTTTGGGGGCCTTCAGGTTCTCATTCGCCGTGTCACACGTAAGCCCTAGAATTGGATCGTTATACTTTAGGTTAACCCTAAAAGGCGCCTCAGTATATAGATCAGTCCTTTACTTATATACCCAACATCTCTCCTATGTTTTGTCGATGTGGGACATCTCATCTCAAGATGGATTGTTACATAAACCGCATAACATCAATAGAGTTAAGGTTTTGTATGTGCTAATTAAGGCCATATTAAAAGGGACATTAATAGAGGATGCCTAAGAGAGAAGTGAAATTTAAATATCCATGCACATAATATATACATATGTATATATGTACTTAAATGCATGTAATATTAAAATAACAATCATACATAAAAGAAAATTAGATTTTTGCAGTAAGCTTATAGTAGAATTATTCTACTTATATTAAAGTTAATGAACTTAAATTAAAATTTTAAAATATATAAGTTAAAAAATAAAAATATTATATGTAGTATAAAAAGATGTTACATATATGGATGGTTAACAATGACAAGGGTAAAATATATTTTACATAAGATAAAGGAGGGAGTGGGGGTTCCGTTGGAGAACATCTGATAAAATTAAAACGACGCAGAGAAGATTAGCATATCCCCTACACAAGGATGCTGAATGATTATTTTTCAAAGTTAAAATGGGAGTTTGATTTTTAAATCAAAGTTAGAGTGTACAAATACTTCTTTACTTTTGATTTATCACCCAAAGCTCACATTGGGGCTCCAACTTAATTTGGATTGCACTCTTCAGGGCTCATTCAAGGCGACGCTCCCAAATGATATTCTCCATATCACCCAAAGCTCACATTGGGTCTCCAACTTAATTTGGATTGCACTCTTCAGGGCTCATTCAAGGCGACGCTCCCAAATGATATTCTCCATACTCAAAATAGAAACTCTAGATCTCTGATAAAAAAATGATATAGTCCTATCATTGTACCACAACTCAGATCAAAAAGTGGAAATAAATTTTGTACCCTTATTAATATGTTTCCCCCTCAATTCTCTAAAACAAATGGACAATTTGTTATAAAATAAACATATTATTTATTCGGATCTCTGGCCCTTCTTCTACAGATCTTAAAGAACAACAAAACGTAATTGAAAAAAATAAGTAACTGAATAATGCGTAACGGATGTCCATCCTCAATAGAATAAAAAAATAAAAATAAAAATAACACACGGA